>JANEHU010004252.1:0-23563 GCA_027563435.1 Nasonovia ribisnigri | reverse complement strand
ATTACTTATTAGTAATTACATTTACATCCAATCATATAAATACCACAGTTAATGTTAAACGTCAACAATCAACAGCTTCATCAACTTGATGACACTTAATAGGATGTCTGATTTTTAGCGCACCACTTATTTCTCTCTCTGACCCACGCGCAACTAGGGGGTGGCTAAAAGAGGCTTAGCAGCCCAAAACTTGTAATAGCCACCCACAACTATTTTCATAGCATTTTTAGAACTTAAATTTTAGTAATTATTTTTTTTTTTTTGGATTTTTCTTAATATTTTTTTTCTGGATTTTTCTTAGAATTTAAGCATTTTTTTTCTACCTATATTTTAATTATTATTAATTTTATTTGTCTGGAATTTTCTTAAATTTTTATGCAATTTTTTTTTTAATTGAATGTTTTACATACAGTGATAAATCATGTATAAATAAATGATACCTTATTTTTTTAAACTTTTTTAGTACTTAAATTTAACTTATTTTTTTTCTGGATTTCTCTTAGAATTGGAGCATTTCTTTTTTACATTATTTTCTACCTATATTTTAATTATTATTCAATTTTTTTGTCTGGATTTTTCTTAGAATTTTTTGTATTTTATTTTTTTTTTGAATATTTTACATAGTTTGTGATAGTTTATGAATTGATATCACATAAATTTTTTTTTTAAATTTTTTTAATACATAAATTTTACTTATTTTTTTTATTACTATTTTTTCTGGATTTTTCTTATTATTTTTTTTTTTTGGATTTTTCTTAGAATTTTGTGTATTTTTTTTTTTTTTAATATTTTACATATTTTGTGATAGTTTAAGAATTAATAAATCATACATTTTTTTTTAATTTTTTTTATTAATTTTACTTTACTTAAATTTATTATTATTATTTATCTTTACATTTTTTATAGAATGTTATGCGTTTTACTTGAATTGAATATTTTGCATATTTTTATGCTTCAATATTAATTATTTCATTAATTGTTTTAAAAATATTTAATACCTTGACTTCACTTAAATTTATAATTATTTTTTTGTACGTGTCTGGATTTTTCTTATTTTTTTTATGAATTTTTGTTTGTTGTTCATATTTTGAATATTATTGTATTTCATATATTAATATATTTTTTACCTGGACATAACTTATTATTATTATTATTTTTTTTTTTTGTCGCGCATGGGTCAAATATGGAATAGTGCGCTGACATCCTAACCGGCAACTGATCTTTTTATTCTATCTCATAAGAAGGTTAGTTAGATAAACCTATGGTTAGTTGAAGGTATAGTAATGATTGACGACTGCCATCACCAGTCGTGAGGTATGCAGTGATCTTTTCCTACTAACTATGTATGTATTCGATATTGTAAACATAACAACGAAAGATAATGTTTAAATATTATTCTTTCTTCTCACAACCTCTCTCACAACCTCTCTCACAAACATCTCTCACAACCTCTCTCACAACCTCTCTCACAATTTCTCTCACAAACTCTTTTACAGCCTCTCTCACTATCTCTCTAACAACTTCTCTCACAAACTCTCTCACAACCTCTCTCACAATTTCTCTCACAAACTCTTTTACATCCTCTGTGACAACCTCTCTCGCAACCTCTCTCACAACCTCTCTTACAGCCTCTCTCACTATCTGTCTAACAGCCTCTCTCACTATCTCTCTAACAACTTCTCTCACAAACTCTCTCACAACCTCTCTCACAATCCCTCTCACAATCTCTCTCACAACCTCTCTTACAGCCCTCTCACTATCTCTCTAACAACTTCTCTCACGGCGTCTCTCACAAATTCTCTCACAACCTCTGTCACAACCTCTGTCACAACCTCTCTTACAGCCTCTCTCACTATCTCTCTAACAACTTCCAACTTCTGTCACATCCTCTCTCGCATCATCTCAAAAAAATCATACCTGACTAATTTCCTAATTTTTATCACGACATTATTGATAGCCGAAATAGTGTTATACCAGTAGTTAAAATAAAAAAAAATTTGAAAATTTGCGGGCAATACACATCCTGATCAATTAACAATACCTAATAAAAAAGAAAACTACTGAAAAAAAAAATAGGTACATACCCCGTGTCCGAATCAAATAACGAATCTGATAACTTAGTCTTCGAAACACTGCAACGTATACACATTTCAGTCTGCTTATGATAATACATTATTATTCCAAGTTGGCAAATTTTCACTGACGAATACCATCTCTGAAATAACACGCAGCCTGTAGTAAAATGTTCAACAATATTCTTATGACTTATAGAAATTCTGATTAAATATATTGAAGTTTCGTAATACGTAGATTCTGCTATCAATATTTATTTTTGCATATTTTTGCATATTTGAATGAAAATGCATATTAATTGCATATTTCTATATAATTGCATAAAAGTTCCATTTTTTATTAATAGTTGATGATTTTTTATTTCAAGACGAGTTTGATGTCGACATAAAAGTTATTTTAAGTAATTGGGAAATTGCCGTCGCTGATTTTTATCGACAGTCCGCGTTCATGTATTTATCTCAGATAACTTATCTGCACCTATTAGGTATACGCACACGCAATATGCACGGCTTGTGTATTTTAATTAGTTAGTGACGGTAATTTGTTGGTGTAACTACACAGTTTTTGTGTTCGTATAAAATAATATTTTTATTTTTCTGTAAAATGCCAAAAGTAAAAAAAGTTCATTGTTACGTGAGAGATTACCCAGGTGTCTTTCGTACAGATGGAGCAATATTATTTTGTACTTTGAAATTTTCATAGAACGTTTATATTAGCTATTTACATAAACGGTTGATATTACTGAAATTGAATATAATAATAAGCGTAAGTCCACAATATTTTTTTTGACAGTCTGAAATCAAAACTTTGACAAAATTCATCAATTGCACGAAAATTGGCAAACTATTTAGAGTAAGGAATTCATAAAAAATTTTCAATTTATATCTAAGATTGGAAATTTTTATACCTTAAGTTTTTCATCATTCAACAAAACAAATCAAAAATGGCTATCTACCTAAAAGACAATTATTTACCAGTGGTTTAAGTTAGACATAGGATAATCACCCACTTATAACAAATTCTAAAACTATTAACTGTAGATATTTAAAATTTCCTTTAAACGTTTAAATATTATTTTTTATACATGATAAAATTTCCAAATATTTCGACTCGTTTTATAGACGTTTGAATTTTATATGTTTTTCGTTTATTATTCTATAAATGTCAATAAATATGAAATCGTTGGGTCAAAAAGCTTAAAACTAATTCAAAGTTCCTCATAAGTTAATATAATAGTGGTTGAAAAACATTAAAAATACATAGGAACGATTTTTTTATAGACAGAACTTATATTTACTCAATACCTACCTATACAGTATACGGTCTCTACTCTATTGATAAATCATATTATATTCTTTTACATTTACAAAAATCTTTGTGATTGGTAATACTTATCAGACATTTTTTTTATAGGCATTTAAAGTTAAAATTTTTACAAAATTCATCATAATTTCGACATTTGCATAACATTTTGCAGTCAGATATTCATACAAAATTTTCTTTGTTTACCTATATGATATCAAAATGTAATACAAGTGTCCTCCTCATAAGAAGTTAAAATAACAGTTGAGAAATAATAAATATCCGTAAGAATGATTTTTTGAAGAAAAGCTAAGATCAATTTATGATTTTTATTTATAATTCTTGTATTAAATTATTAGGATATTTTTCGAAAATAATAATTTTATAGTAAGACGGTACAACTAATAGATATACACATACATCGATCAACAATTATTTACAATTATTGTTAATAGTTAAAAGCTATTAAAATATCCTTTATTTGTATTTATTCGTTAATAATAGGTAACTATAAGACTTTAATATTAACAGTAATCTTGTTCCTTTCACAAAATGTATTATAATTATTCTTAATTTAATTTACATTTATACTTTTGGCATTTATCCCCCAAGTGACCTCTGAATAATCATTCAATGATGAATTTAATAGTTAATAAAATAATTGGATTATAAATTAGAATAGACTACAGTTTCCAGCTTCTATTACAACATTAATTTATATACTTTGCGCCAGTGATCCTAGACGTGTAGGTACCTAATAAAACTGATACCAGTGATACCTGATTGTTTAATTAAACGGAATTAAACGAATTATGCTTCTACAGTTCTACGTCACACAGTCAATAGATTGTCAGTAGCAAATAATATTTAATTTAAGTCTAAAAACTAAATTTATGCCCACAAAATAATATGAAAACAAACTTACGCGTAAACATCGACTCTTCTGGTGAAAACTAGCAGTGCAGTCGTGCAGTATATTCACAGCTCTTGAAGAAACGGCTATCTTCATCTCGCTCCGAACTAAAACTTTAAAGTATCGAAATATTTAATGAAATAACCTGAACACAACAAAATGTGTGGGTTCGTGTTGTAAATAAGATATATAAAAATATAAATTTTAACGTACTGTCCGTCTATTATTGGCATATTTTATTTTTTTTGTTCACTGACATTATTAGAATCGTTAATCGTCTCTGACGAATGTCGACAATTGGCGATTGCCATAGAAGATTTAATACGATTAATCCATGGAACTTATATATACTCAGTACCTACCTATACAGTATACGGTATCTACTCTATTGATAAATCATATTATTATATTCTTTTACATTTACAGAAATCTTTGTGATTGGTAATACTTATCAGACTTTTTTTTTATAGGCATTTAAAGTTCAAATTTTTACAAAATTCATCATAATTTCGACATTTGCATAATATTTTGTAGTCAGATATTCATACAAAATTTTCTTTGTTTACCTATATGATATCAAAATGTAATACAAATGTCCTCCTCATAAGAAGTTTTTATAACAGTTGAGAAATAATAAATATCCGTAAGAATGATTTTTTTTTATAAGTATTTAAAATTCCATTAAATGATTTATCAAATTAAAAAAATTTACTAATTACTAAGTAGTTAAAAATGTATAAAATGTTCGACTTTTTTTGGCATAAACAAAGATTCTAATAAATAGTTCATACGGTAATCAAAAAAATCTAAAAAACCTATTATAAAAGTTCATATTTTTAACCAATTTATTAAAACCAATAATAACAATTTTAGTTATTTTGTTTTAATTTAAAAATATTATTCGTAGATATTATATGAAACTTTTAGAGTATATCATTATAATTTATATACACGATGACATTTTCAAATTTAATTTTTTGGAAAAATGAATTTAACTTACTGTTAAAAAGGTACTGTACAAATGCCTAGTCGTAAAATAAATTAGGTAGGTACTTTAATCACAATATTAGTTATTAAAGTCTTTGCTCAAAATCGTTTTTCGTCTGTTTTTTGTATTTTAATATGGATTTATTAATGTTACTAAGTATAGTACTTAAGTGTGTTTATTTTATTTCAATGAATTAGGTATATGTATATATTAATTAATAATTATTAATAGACATTAGGTGAATAATAGAAGGTAAGTATGTTACACTAAATTAATAGTGTTATCTATCACTTATAACGTTGAATTTGGAAAAAAAATTACCATCTTTAAAATAAAATTGTATCTTATGAGTCACAAAAACATTCTAACAAATCGGCGTACTAAAATGACGCCGGAACATATATAGTTATTAATTATTATTGAAAAATGAATTGAATTAAATAGATTTAAAACCAAATTATTGTACATTAAATTTGTTTATTTATTTTTAATACAAGTTATTAAATAATAAATTTAAACTAAATGCATATATTTTTTATTAATATTGAAAGAATATTTTGCCACACATATTTTTAGGATATAAAATATCATATAGGTATCTGGTATTTTAAAAGAATATTAAGAGAAGAAAATATTATCTATTTTAAACGACATAAAAATCTCATATTTTAAGAGAATATAAATGAGGCCTGTACTTATGACTTATAATTTAGTATATATATTTCTATAAATTAAACTAAAATGTTTATGTCTACTTCAAGTACCTATTGCATGCACCTATTAATTATTATAATATTTCTACGACCTGGAACATGAAAAACTATTATGGCGTTTGTATTATTCGATCTCGCGTATTTTATACATTTTGAATTCGGAACTAAAATATTTAATTTAACTTAAAAAAGTAAATTTGAGCCCCAAATATATATAAAACAAACTTACATTCAAACATCGATTCTTTCAGCATTCATCGGAATCCGTGACGTATTCACTATAGCTACGACGTCACTCTGAAAACGCTCCAGATACATATCTGAAAATATTGTGATTTGTGAAAAATAAAACCATACGAAGTATATTTTTTGTTCATGTCAGTTTCGTTTGTTAAAATTTTAGAATTTTTTATCGACTGTGTCTTCCGCATCGACTTTGGCAATTGCCATAGATTATAAATAATAGATATTATATTGCACATCAATATGATGAATCCACAGATGTAATAAAATGCAACTTTTTACATCAAAGAGTTCCGTGTTAAGGAACAATTTGATGGTATCTAGATATTAGAAGCATATAGGCATATCAATTTTCTTACTTCTTTGGATGAGACCATTCATTTTTATTACATATTTGAAAATAGAATATTATTCGGAGTATTTAAATCTATAAAACTAATAACAAGGAACTCTGTAGGTATAATATGTTAATTAGCTATGCATTTTTGTTGACAGTCCGTTTTTTTTTATAATTCCAACGCCTGAATCCAATTTTACAAAAATATGAAGTATTTATAAATCAATATACAAGTAAATAAAAAAGGTATAAACAAATTATGTGAAAAAATTTTTTCTTAACTTCTAACACCAAATATTAAATAGAGACCCACAAAAAAATTAAGCCAACTAAAATTTTACGCCCAGGGATCAATCCCCGGCTCCCCCCCCCCCTAGTTCCGCCTCTGCTAACTACCAAAGGCCATAACTTCGGAACTAAGTCCGACCAAAAAATTCTGGATGCACCATTATACTTAAATACTTAATATAAATAATTTCCAAAAAAAAAGTCGGAAAATTTGCATGGGTGATGGGTGGTAAAGTGCATTTGTTCCTTATTTTATTTTACATGTTTTATCGTAATTATTTAACTTTTTATAAATCATTTTTTATTTTAAAGCTTGGCCACATTTTTATTTAAATGCGATTTTAATAATATTTTTACAACTCTGTAAACTGTAATGGCATTTTTTAATCCCATTAGAATTGATGATTTAATTCTACCAAGTACCAAGTAGAAAATAATACATTAGTATATTGTACTAATCGACTATTTTTTGTTTTGTTTCAGAACTGCTAATTCAAGTCATTATTGAAGTCAAACATCAATCTAAAACTCAAAAATGCCATAGCCCAAACAGTACATAATTTTATAATTTGTTTTTAATTAAAATAATATGTATTGATTTTTCAAAATAAATTAGTCACTTCCGCCAATGAAATTGTTTATTATTCATTTGTTCCATCATAGTTTATAATGTCTGTTACTATTGAATTTAATTTCAAAGATAAAATAGTGTGCAGTTATTGTTATTCTTGTTGTGATAACTTTGATGCATTGATATTTGTATCGTTTAAAAGCAATGTCTTATAAAACCTTCTTAAGCAATATTTAAACATTTTCAATAACGACTATGGTTTTTATATGGTATTTTTTAATCATTTTTTAGACATTGAATAAAAAATGTAGCGTTGTATAACTTCATAAAATGTTTATGAAATATTTAATTTCTATGAAAAATGAAAAAAAAAAATGTTTTTTATCGTATGAAGCAAAGAAAATGCGTAACATTTATTAACATAATAATTATATGAAATAAAGTCAATAACGCGTGCTAAATGTAATTAATGTACAAACAGATTGTAAGTTATCGCACTTATAACTTATTACGAAATATGAGGCCAATTATATTGTTATTCAAAGCCAAAGTTTATATTGTTAAAGTTTTGAGAAAAATTAAAAAAAAATGTATAACATTATATTACCTACTAGGCACTAGCTGTATTATCCAGCGTTGCTCGGGGAGGTTCGGTAGAATCTTCCCTAAAATGTCCAAATCGGAATACGATTTCTTAGTATACATATACACATCAACAATAAACATTGCAGCTAATATAATATTATTAAAATAGTTTTCCGGTTCATATTATGTGCTTTGAAAAATAATATAATTGGCGCCAAATTTTCGTGATAAGTAGTAAGACGTGATAACGTGCAGTCTGCACCACGGACTAAGATATAAAAAACCTTTTGCATATGGTATTGTGTAATATCTATATTTACCTGTAGTGTTGTGCGATCATTGTAATTACTAATTTATTATTTTTTACACAGACCAGTAGACTACATAGTTAATATATTTATTTAATATTTAATAATTTGTCAAATCGGAGTTCGGCAGTTTACACGTTGTTGTGTTTTTATTTTAATAAAGTCGAGCATTCGAGGTATTACAATTTACAAACAGTAATATTAACTGATTTTGATTTAAGGTTAGTGCTTTATTTTGTTCAAAGTATTAACATAGTTGTCGCTGTTTTTTATACACTATGTGATATTATAATATTTATTTTTATTTGATTTATAGATAATATTCTTTGAGATTGTTTGTCGGTCAACTGGTCCTAATGACAACCCTGCGACGCCAACACTTACGACTTATACATCGAGAGGTACAAAAATATAAATTGATGATATTAAAATGTCCATAATACCTACTGATGGTATATTTATTTATAATTATTATCATTAATATTTTTCTAATTCTTTAGATGCAAGTTAAAGAGTTAAAAATATTAAAGCATTACAATTAAAGCTAAGTCACTGCATAGACAATGGAAATTGGAAAGCCAATTGTATTTTTGAAAACCATATTATTGTTTTAAATAGCCAACAGTTGATTGTAAGTATATCACGATTATGGTTATTTAAAAAAGCAACTTTCAAAGCATTATGTTTGTGAAAGATGTTTCATAGTAAGTTTTTTAATAGGTGAATTCACTCTTATACTGAAACTAACAACACATAAATGGAACTGCTGAACATACATTTATTATATAGAATGAAAAAATCTTAAGACTATGCACTAAAAGTATGCAGATTAAAATAGAAGAAATCTACTTACAAGAATTATCCATTCATGTTCGTAAAAGTAATGTACATTATTTCTAAATGAGCTACTGGTAGAAGGTAACTCTATAGATCGGTTAGTAATAAAAAAAATATTGCAGTTAAATTAAATTAGAAAAACCTAAACAAATTAGTAATTTACTGACCAAGTGTTGGCAACTATAGTAAGATGACTATTTATTTATTTGCTAATTTTATTAATAAAATCATAAACATTTATATTTTCTTTAATAACTGGTTAAGTTTGTTCAGTTGATTATTTTAAATATGCTTATGGTAACTGTGTGCCTAAATATTGGTTATGCGATGGGGATAATGATTGTGGAAATAATTCAGATAAAGTACAATTCTTCTTTATAACTAATTTAAAATTATGTTCTTTCTATATTTTTTTAATTTCTTTTAAAAATAATATTTCAAAATGTTACTAAAATTATTTAATTAATACTATTATAATAATAACTACGATAATAAGTAATATAGAAAATAGGTAGATTAGAAATAACAATGCAAAAAAACAACAACACAACTTTTTAAGAATTTGTCATTTAAGTTAATATTCTATATAATATGCTTTTTTTAAATTTTGTTTCTATCAAGCGATGGTTGTTACTTAATTTCAATGTGAATTATAAGTTAAATCTTAATTAAAACTACTCAGCTCAAAAATTCAAATATCCAACCTTCCAAATGGCAATTACCTACTGAAAAATTGTATAAATTTATATGGGAATCTAGAAAGAATTAGACCTTCAATAATTAATTTTTATTATTTATAATTTTTTTTTTTTTATATAACGTTTTTTAAGAGAACATATTACTGTAGGTAAAAAGTGCACACTTTTAATTAGAAATAATCGACAAGGTAAACTTATATTAACAAAAAAAACCATATGTATAACAATAAAATTATGTAGGTATGGTATACCAGTATTTTCAAGATAAATTCAACAATACAATATAATACATTCAATCTTCATTATTTTAAATGTAAATTACTTTAGTTGGAAATCCTTATAATGTATAACCTTCCTGTAATATACAATGTTTGTGAGTAATTTATATGTGACTTGTAACTTTTTCGTGATAAAAATACTCATTGCTTTAATTTTTTTTAATTCATTTAAAAAACCAATTGATAATATAAGTAAATTTATCAAAGAAGTACGAATTTCCAACAGTACCTAAAATTTAGTTATAGGAAAAAGTTTTATATTTAATATGTAGGTAGTAATTTGGAAAATTAATTATTGTTTATCAAGTGTTACACAATTATTGTTTTATTTGGTTTTTAAATAATTTCATATTTTTCTTTGTTATTAGTCCTTAGTTAATAACATTAATTCAAGGTGTTGTCTGAGCAAAACTTTGACTCTATGTTACACGCCACTGTCTAGGGTACACTAGAAAATAATAATTAAAATTAAAAATCACAAACACCATAAGTCATAAATTAAATCAATCTTCTAGTTTCAGCATAGTTAACTAGGTACTAGCTATATGTACTATTTAAAATTGTTTTTACTTTTCTTTATTTTAACAACTTGAAATTTTAGAAAATTATGTTTCTCCAACAATGAGTTAGAAGAAAATGAACCAACAAATAGAGGATTTGGAAATCTTACAGTTCCTGATTTTAATTGACCCGGAAAAGTCTTAGAAACTTAATAATGTCTAATTCACACACACTTTTGTAAGTAAATTACTCAAGTCTCTAATTTTAAATGTTTGCAAAACCAAAAGTTACTTAATGGATTACTATTTTTAGTTCATACAATGGAGTGTACTTATTATAGTTTTGAAACTTAAATATATGATGTACCACCTACAAGGAACTTGGAAGTAAAGACAATGGATTGACAATTTTTCTGATGTTTATTTTCTTGAAGAAAATTCTAATGACTAAGGTGAAGCCATACATCTATGTATACATTTTAAAGATTTAATTCAATTAATAAAAATATTGGAGTGAATTACAAAACTTAAAGGTGAGAATATTCTTGATATTTTAATTTTAAAGTTTGTGTCCATATATTGTCTGATATGTCTCATAGATAGTTTTATTGTTAAACAATGTGTACCGTGAAAAATAACCTGCCGCGCCGGTTCATATGATAGTACTTATACCTTGGGTTATGAAATATTACCCCTTTAAAGTGTGGGTTTAACTTTTTTTTTAGTGTTGGGCAATTCAACTTTTTTTTTAAAAAACTTTAACATAACGCATATTTGCTGATGTATCTTCAAAGCTCTTCAGCTTTTTATCGCTATTCTTTAAAGCTTTGTTATTGTGCTATGTATAATTATTTTTATTAAATTAAAACTGTAGTAAATACTTTGTTATTTTGAGTTACACACAATTTTCTTTTAAAAATACTAATTTTTTTAATTTGTACATTTCTTTTGATTGTTAATTGAAAGCACAATAAAATATCTTTAAAATAAAAGAAAAATTATAAAGTTAAAAATTTTTCAGAAAATGTGCGGTATGTTAGGTTTTGTCTAAAAACAAGTTGAACCATAAGTTAGCCATGACTTAGTCTATAACTAAAAAAATAAAAAAAGTTAGACTTCCCTGTAGGTTAGGGTAACCTAACCCCTTATTTTCATACCTTAAGGTATACTATCATATGACTCGTCGGACAGTCTAACTTTATAGTTCCTTAAAAAATGTTTTTACTAAGTTTGATCATAATATTACTTCAACTCACTCTAATATTAAAGCTAACAGTACAAATTGGATGTACTGTACTCACATTTGCATGTTGCTTGCAGTTCAAAGAGAGAAAACAAATGGTACACTGACATATTTTAAAGAAAGTTTTAGTTTTCAGGTAATACAATTTTGTTGAGCAAGAATTCAATTTTAATAACACAGAGGGCCTCAACATATCTAAATTTTAAAGAAACACACAACTAGTTTGGACTTCAGTATTTTTTGTGGTGGGAAAGTGAATCTAGTTGGATGCATTTAATGTCACTTTATATCATCCCATGTATTAGCTTATTTTTTCGCTTCCAATGGCATCGTCAATGAAAATCTTGTTAAACGATTTTCACAAGAAATTCAGGTAACTGAAGCTAGATGTTTTTATGGGTTCCAAATAATGATGGAGAATATGTATACCTTATTAATTGATGCATACATTCAATACTCGTAAGATAAGAACATTTATTTTATTTTAGGTTTTTTTATTATATATGACTAA
This sequence comes from Nasonovia ribisnigri, assembly GCA_027563435.1. Lineage (NCBI taxonomy): Eukaryota > Metazoa > Arthropoda > Insecta > Hemiptera > Aphididae > Nasonovia > Nasonovia ribisnigri. Next base: position 11,175 of record JANEHU010004252.1, on the reverse strand, counting down.
TTTTTTATACGTAGATACTTTTTAATTAGTGCAACTCAAACCATGCAACGTGTAAAAAAAATGTCGGATTGCGCTCTTAAATGGATTAGTGGTATTAAAGCAACTTTTTGCTAAAGGTTAGTTAAATATGCTTCCGTTGAAGGTATATTAATCTCTGGAAATGTTACTTCAATAATATTGTTAAAGAAAAGAGGATTAATTCCAGGTTTAACGTTTAGCAATTATTTGATTTCTATAGATGAGGTATGTTATTGTTTTCAAGGGTAATATAATGCATATCACATCATTTATTATTTTAATATTTTTAGAGTTTACACACAGATTTTGCCTGTCTCTTATTTAAACATTTGGATCAACAGCCATCTGAAGCACACATATAATTTGTGAAGCCGTGACTATTGAACAAGATTTTTTGACTAATACTTTACCCATTAGGAGTATGGGCAATGTTGGTATAAGCTGTGAAAAGATGGCTAAAAAAAAATGCGAGATATATATTGAATTTATTGCTGATATTCGTCGTTAAATTAATTGGGGTGTCATACAGTACGTACATTCATTAATCATTGACCATAGTAATATTAATTTTCAAATTTACTTACATATGTAAATTATAGGTTTACAGATCTTCTAACACCGCTCACATTATTGGAACTTATATCTCAACTAAGAAAGACAAACTTCTTTGAAAAAATAGTAGACGATTACCAAAAACTAAAGCTTCTGTGGCTGTTATTGAAACTCATCAAGTATCGACAATGGACATAACTGATAAAGACTTTTAAAATAAGTATAATCTGATAGCGGCGGTATTTCCTTTTTTTGGGTTGCTAACAGTTTTACCAATTACATATGTTATTAAAAACTATTTTTTCCAATATCCTCACTACCAATTTTAACCACTGAACTAAATATATTATGTATTTAGTTCAGTGGTTTTAACATTATAAAATTTTCCCATGTATCCCTATTCCTAACAAACTCTATTTCCAATATTATATTAGTCCTAAAATCCAATTTCTTCTATATGGTAAAAGTAAACATGTTTTTTGTAATATTTTTATTTGTTTTATAATTACCTAACCTTTTGTATAAAATAAACTAGATTCAGTTATTTATTTGTTTATTTGTAAACTAAGGGGAATAGGTCTTACCTGTAAGGATATCTGAAAGGAAATAGAGATTATAATATATAATAATATAATTATTCAAATTATTAATAGTTAAAATGTATTTTTGTAACTTAATCATCATTAATAATAACTATGTAGTTATAAATCCACAGTTTCGAAGATGCTATTAATTTATTATTATAATAATGTTATTGTCATTATAATATACCCGGTAATCAGTATCTTCGATACAATTGTATCTTGTATCTTGTATCTTGATATAATTATATGAAGTATCGAGTGTCTTGTATTGCAATACATTTTTAGTCAATGTATCGAGTATTTCATAAAATAATTTCATCATTAATGCAATACTTTTAAAAATTAATTTTTTACTATTATTACCACCATATAGTTATAGTAATTTCATATAAACTTATCTTAGTTCAATAACTTGGTAATAAGTAATAAAGAGGTTAATAATAATTAGTATAATAATTATTATGTATTCATAATATATTAAGGATTTCAGCTTGCATATAGGAAGTACATGCAATCATTTTTATAAATTCAGCTATATTGTTTACTTATTGCAATAACCTACCTAAGTATCTATATTATTAGTTATTACTATTTTTAAATAATACAAAAAGATTTTCACTCATGAACTTACTATATATTGTTATACATAAAATACATATATCGTGTTTTGTAAAAATTAAAACCATAATATAATAGTTAATAACAATAAGGTACCATATCATGAATCAGTATAAAATTAATTAAGTTCAATATATTTGACATAATGTCCATATTGATTTATTAATTTTTATCATCAAATCAAAATGTACAATTTATTATACAGTTGAATAAAAGAACAAAACTATTTTTTGATTAATTTTGACCACAATTAGCGTTTGAAAAACATTAATTATAATAGTAAATAGTTAGAAAGTTTGAATCAATTAATAGAAATTTTAGGTAGAATATACTATAGGTATTATACACAAAAATGACACATTGATTCAATATGTAATGGGAGCCATATGCTTGAATTTAACTTGTTTTATATATCATTATTTATACGTGTATTAATTACCTACCATATTACTTTTATATTTATTTGTATATTGAATTATAAATACTTCATATTTTTGTAAAATTGGCTTCAGGCGTTGGAATTATAAAATAAAATATAGATACTCACAAGCAGTAGCTGAAGATCAGATTATATTATGAAAATGTCTAGAAACATGTCTTTCTATCTCCTACCTAGTAAAATTTTTTTTTGCGAATATTTAAAACTTAAGTTTCTAAATTTTAATGATGATAGATGATCCTTCCCCATAGAAATCAAAATTAGTAAAAAGTATCAACATTTTTTGTATTCCTCTAAATTTCAAAGCATAATTTTGAATTTCTCTTGAGTCCTAATGCTCTAATAATGCAGTGTTGCACAAACAATTTATTAAACTGAATATTTAAATAAAATTTTTTTTAATATTTAACTGATCGTGGTCCACTAAACCTTGTACCATTAGCTCACTATATGGATTAAATATTCATTAAGTGTTTAGTGCAAGGCGGCACTAGAGTAGTTTTATATTAAGTTATAGTTTTGCCATTAAAACTTAAAACGATATTATTGCCAATGTTGCGAGATGCCGAAAAAAATGGGCTCGCAACAAAAATGTAACTAAATAACATATTATACCTACAGAGTTCCTTGTTATTAGTTATATAGATTTAAATACTCCGAATAATATTCTATTTTGAAATATGAAATAAAAATGAATGGTCTCGTCCAAAGAAGTAAAAAAATTGAAAACTGATGACGATGTCATATTATAATATCTATCATCTATGGCAGACGCCAATCCTGGCCATTCGTCGGAGACGATTCGCAGTTCTAATAATTTCAATGAACAAAAAAAAATTAATAGGCCAACAATGAACAGACAAGTCGTTAAACAGTAATATTTTGTACCTATACAACATTTATTCATATATTTCATTCTGCTCAAGTTAATTTAATAAAATATCTCGATACTATCAGTTCAGAGCGAGATGAAGACGGATGAAAAAATAGCAGTTCCTTGATATGAAATCTGTACTCTAGATATGGCACACCGCACACCTATACTCAACCCGAAGAGTAAATGGTACCGCGAAAAAATAACCCCCGAAAAAATAACCCCGTGAAAAAATAACCACCGAAAAAATAACCCCATAATATGAGATTTTTTAAATTAATCTCAAATCAATACAAAATGTATAACATATACCTATTACCTACGTACAATTGTTATATTCCTACAAATAATATTAATTTGGGATTCAATGATAAATAATTGTATACCTACGATAAAAACGATTCAGAGCACGGTCTGTCTGTCATATCGATCAGATATACAATAACTAGGTACAGTGACATATTATAATGGATAAGAAAGGTACCAATAACTTTATCTTTAACGTAATGTAATGCGGTAATTTATAAAGTTTGTCAATTTTGTGTGTTCATTTCTCTGTATTCGGTACTACAGTGGTGTACTACAGTGTTCTTTTGTATTATGGATAGTCTAGATATTTTCGAAAGCCAGAAGGGCAAAGAAAAGTTAGCTTTTAAAAAGTTTATGTATGTTGTACACAAAGTGTGTTTAAATTTTATAAGGTGGAAATGCTGCAAAAAAAATAGTCATAAATGTCCATGCATTTTAAAAACTTCCCTGGATAAAAAACATTTAATTAAAATTGATCATGAACATAATCATCTTTCGTGTCAAAATGAAATTGATGCCGCAAAAATTAAAATGCAAATTAAAAAACAAGCGAAAATATCAAAATCTACGCCTGCGCAGTTATTTTCCGAAGCTGTAACGGGTCTTTCAGAAAGTATTCTTGAAGAACTACCCAAGGAAAAATCAATAAAAAAAACCATTCAAAATCAAAGGACTCAGAATTTTCCAAAAGTACCAGATAATCTAAAAGATTTAAAAATAGAAGGTATGTATTCACTTTTAAAAATTAAGATATACGTGTAATTATGAAGCACGTGTAATACACGGATTTTTATTTTATTTTTTCGGGTATTTTGAAATACACGTGTATTTTAAATACATGAATACACTGATACTTTCAAAGTCATAGTATAATAATACAAACTTGGTACCTAAGTAGTAAGTACAAGATGTAGTAGAAATGAACTTTATTACAATAATTATAAACAAAAATAAAATATGAACAATAATAATACCTAATTACGTACCATTTTTTCAAAAGTATCCGTGTATTCGTTAAAAAATACACGTGTACTTTTAATACCAGTAGGAAATCGTAAGCCTTATTATATATATATAGGGTAATGTATAATATTATATATTATATTGTAGGTGAATGGAGTGTTTTCGAAAATGAACAATGTTTACTATTTGATAACCACAGTGAAAATAATGAGAGGGTAATAATTTTTAGTACGTTAAACAATTTGAAGTTATTAACATATGCAAATACCTGGTATGCAGATGGAAATTTTGGATTAGCCCCGAAACATTTCTCGCAACTCTACATCATACGAATTGAAAAATATAGTGAATTTTTTACTGTTCTTTACTGTTTACTTGAAAAAAAAAACCAATCTATTTACGAAATAATGTTCAAAGCTATTTTATCAGTCTGCGAAAAGAATAATCTTTTTCCAGATCCGCAAAAGTTGGAGGAAAACACCCATCGATTTGGACGTTAATAAACAAAATCAAAAATGAATTGTCGGCAGACCGTGCAAAATTTGCTCTGCAAAACATAGGAGAGTCCAAAACAAAATGTTCAAAATCGAAAACCGTTCAAAAAAGATTAAAAACCTTATGCGAACGGTTAGATTCTGACCAAATTGAAGTAGATACATTTTTAAAAAAAATTTATTTTAATTTAAGAAAACGATTATAAAATTGACATTGTATTACAAATTTATACTGTATTGACAAATTATTATATTATTGAAATTGAAATTGACAAATTGTATTGTATTCCACATTTATACTTTATTACCAAATTATTATTGAAATTGACAAATTGTATTGCATTCCACATTTATGATAGTATTTTTTATTTATATATTATTGACATTGTATTACACATTTATACTTTATTACTTACAAATCACTTTTATTTTAGGGTTAGGGTTATTTTTTCCGTGGTTATTTTTTTTCGGGGTTATTTTATCCGGGGTTATTTTTTCCGGGGTTATTTTTTAGGCAAATCAGAGTAAATATATACGTAAGTTTGATTACCTATTCTTTAGGGGCTTACATTTACTTTTTAGTCTTAAAATTAATATTTATTGCCACGGACAATCTGCTACTCGGGTGACGTAGATGCATATTTTACATGCGTAGCGCGCAATTCATAAAATACGTAAGGACAGGTGACGACGGCGCACGCAGGTCGTAGAATTTAATAATAATATATTTATACAATTCGTTATAAATTGTGTTGAACATGGGCGTTCTTATGTCTCGCAAAATGAAAACTGAAATTGAGTTGAAATATTTTAAAAATTGTATTGTGTAGGTATGTATAGAAAAAAATAATGAACAGATACATTATGAGGAATTTTGTAATACATTTACAAGGTATTTTGAAGAAAACATATTTTTATTAATATCTATCGGAAATAAACTGAGAAAATTAAAAATATTCTTGAATAGCTTAAAATCAAAATAAGTGGGTAAATGGATGACACTCTGCTGTACAAAAGGTTACAAGGGGGACACTAATAGATGATGTTAAATTTGAACTCAATGATGTTGTAGGTAGGTACCTTAGGTAGGTAATATCATTGTTAACGAAAACTATACTATCAGTTCAGAGCGGAAACGACTTGTCGGACGAGGACATTTTACATTGTTATTTTTAATACGCGTTATATTTAGTTGAATTAATATTCTTTGCATAATATTGAATATTATCTTATTTATGTATATAAGAACAACATGAATCAAAATAATTTCTGGTGTAAATGCTAGTATAAAAATTCAGTGAAAATTGATTGGATCTACCAAAATCGATTTTGCCGAAAACCATTTTTGCGTAAAAATACCAGTTTTTTCTTAATTTTTTTTTGTGTATCCCGTCGTTTGTAATCTACTGGGAATATTTAATTTAAACTCCTTAATGCATAAATTAAATTCACTTTCCCATCGGAAAAGATACTTAAGTTAAAAATCTAAGCTACAGACACAAAAAAAAAAAATAAAAACGCACATCATTCTAATATTACATAATAGTTCTAACCACTCATCATTATAAAATATAAAATATTACCAATACAGTTAAAATGAATATATTTGATAGGTACCTAATTATTCTTAACTTTAAACTCCACAGAATTCGGTGAAATTGTTAAACTTGGAATTCTATAAATTTAGTTGGTACCTATTACTCGTATAGTCAGTACTATAATTTGATGTGTGTTTATTGCAGTATACCTTTAAGTAAACCCTAAAAACCAGGAATTACATTTATTTATAATCACATTTTTACTTAAAGATTCATAAAAACAATATGCCTATATTCTAATATCTGTACACCATCAAATTGTTCCTAAACACGGAACTCTTTGATACAAAAAATTGCATTATATTACATCTGTGGATTCATCATATGGATGTATAATAAAATATCTATCATTTATATTCTATGGCAATTGTCAAAGTCGTTGCGGAAGACACAGTCGATTAAAAATTCTAAAATGTTCATAAGTGAAACTGACACGAACAAACAATATACTGTGTTTCGTATGGTTTTATTTTTCACAAATCACAATATTTTCAGATATGCATCGTTTCCAAAGCGACGTCGCAATGCACACGCGTCACGGATTCTGCAAAAAAGTAAATGTTTAAATAGTAAGTTTGTTTTATTGTTTTATGGTTTTATATTTATTTGGAGCTCAAATTTACATTCTTGAGTTCAATTAAATATTTAATGTAAAAAATATAAAATAGACCCAATGCAATTAAAATTAACATATTAAATAACTAATTATTATTAATTTTAAATTATACAGTAGTCGGTGAAATTGTTAAACTTGGAATTTTTTTAATCTAGTTGCGGTATTATAGTCTGTATAATATGTACTGTCAATTTGATGTGTTTATTATAAACCTGTAAAATAAACTCTAAAAACCAGAAATTACAATTATTTATAGTCACAGTTTTACTTAAAGATTTATAAAAATAATTATGCCTAGGTATATGCTTCTAATATCTATACACTATCAAATTGTTCCTATACGCGGAACTCTTTGATGTAAAAAGTTGCGTTTTATTAGATCTGTGGATTCATCATATTGACGTATAATTATATAATATATATCATTTATATTCCATGGCAATTGTCAAAGTCGATGCGGAAGGCACAGTCGATGAAAAATTTGAATATTTGAAGAAACGAAACTGACATGAACAAAAAAAAATACTTCTTATGGTTTTATTTTTCACACATCACAATATTTTCAGATATGTATCTGGAGCGTTTTCAGAGTGACGTCGTAGCTATAGTGAACACGTCACGGATTCCACAAAAAGTGTCGATGTTTAAAGTAAGTTTGTTTTATATTTATTCGGGATCAAATTTATATTCTTTAGTTAAATTAAATATTTATAATGTCAATCAAAATGTGCTATCGAAGTGTTGTAGTCTATAGACGAATATTTTAGTTCCGAGTTCGAAATGTATAAAATACGCGAGATCGAATAATACAAACGCCGTAATTGTTTTTCCTCGTAGAAATATTATAATTATTAATAGGTGCATACCTATATGCTATAGATACTTGAAATAGACATATATTTTTTGGTTTAATTTATATAAATACATGTTCTAACTTATAAGTTTTAAGTAGAGGTTGGATTTATATTCCCTTAAAATTCTTAAAATATGAGGTTTTTATGTTTCTTAAAATAGGCAATACATTCTTTTATTATATTTTTAAAATACCAGATACCTATATGATATTTTATGTCCTAAACATATTCTTTCAATTTTAATAAAAAAATACCTGCATTTAGTTTAAATTAATTATTTAATAACTTGTATTATAAAAAAGTTATAAGTTATAGATAACTATTAATTTAGTGTAACATACAGTGGAACTTCGATTATCTGGGGTAATGATGGGGAGGAGATCACACGGATAAATGAAAATCATGGTTAATCGAGACTTTTTATAATAATGATATTTTTCATTTAATTATAATTAGAAATACATAGGTACAATTTTATAATAATGAAATTTTGAAAATTTAGATTCAATTATAATTAGAAATATACATAATATTCCATACTATAATAACAGTCCATACTTATTTTTAAATTTTCGGAACAGTGAGTACGGTTAATCGCAAACACGTATAATCGAGTCACGGATAATCGAGGTTCTACTGTACTTAACTTCTATTATTTTCCTAATATCTATATCATAGGGATTAAGGACGTATAACCATCATGTATTCTTAAGAAAAATACATACCTATAATTCATTGAAATAAAATAAACACACTTAGGTACTATAATTAGTTATAGGAATAAATCCATGTAGGTATAAACTATTAAAATACAAACAAACAAACGAAAAACGATTCTGAGCAAAGACTTTAATAAATAATTTTGTGATTAAAGTACCTACCTAATTTATTTTACGACTAGGCATTTGTACAGTATCTTTAACAGTAGAATAAATTCATTTTTCCAAAAAATTAAATTTGAAAATGTCATCGTGTATATAAAATTAATGATATACTTCAAAAGTTTCATATATCTACAAATAATATTTTGAAATTATAACAAAATAACTAAAATTGCTATTCATGGTTTTAAAAATTTGATTAACAAGTTGAACTTTTATAATAGGATTTTTAGATTTTTTGGTTACAGTATGAACCATTTATAAGAATCCTTGCTTATACCAATACAAATTAAACATTTTAAACGCATTTTTACTACTTAGTAATTCATAATTTTTAAACATTATTTATACAATATATAATGTGTGTAACCCGTAGGTCATAAGAATATTGTTGATCATTTTACTGCAGGGTGCGTGTTATTTCAGAAATGATATTCGTCAGCGGAAATGTTGTCAACTGGAAATAGTTTATCACAAGCAGACTGTGTGAACATTGCAGTGTTTCGAGTACTAAGTTTTATAGCAGAATTTGATTCGGTCACAAGGGGTATGTACTTTCTTCTTTTTTAGTAGGTTTCTTTTTATTTTTGTTAATTTATTAGGGGATGTATTGCCCACAACTTTTCAATTATTTATTTTGTAACTACTGGTATAACACTATTACGGCTATCAATAAAGTCGTGATAAAAATTAGAAAATTGGTCAGGTATGATATATTTATATGTAATTCTTTTGAGTAGGTAATTCGCTCAATAATATTTAAATATTTTCACCGATAATCAAGTACGATGACTTGTAGGTAACTAGAGACTGAGTGAATGGGAAGTGTATATGGTATGGTTGGGATAAGGAAAGAGGTACAAAGGGACAAAGGAGGATAGAATAAGAAATGTATTAATTGAATGTAGTGTAGGAGTGGCATATATTGTAGTGAGGACAAGAGAGAGTAGGTTGAGGTGGTTCGTTTACTGTATGATAGGAGGAAGTGAGAGAAGGTTAGGTAATGGAAGTAAATTTAGGGGGACAGAGAGGGGTGAGATTACTGAAGAAGAGATTGATTGAGGCAGAATACCGATCGTATGGATGTGTAAGGAGAGGGTGGCTGATCCTGGGGGTGTCTTATGAGAGAAGGGGGAAGAATAAGTGTGAAGGTAGAATAGTTAGGTTACAATGCCGAATACGTAGGAAAGGATCTTGAATTGCAAAGGTCACTCGACTATTGGGCTGAAACTATACCGGTATCAGTTGATATAGGTTTACAACCTCGACTTATGGGATAGAATAAAAAGATTGGTTGCCGGTTGGGATGTCAGCGCACTATTTCTCTTTCATATTTGATCCACGTGTAGCGTACCAAACGTACTAGCGGTTCTAGCGTACTGGCAGTAGAGATTACAATCCCGGGATCCCGAGATCCCGGCTACTTTTAGGGACCGAGAATACCGGGACCAGTATAAATAAATCCCGGGATTCCTGGGACTGTGTAACAGCACTCTATAATTCAATTCCCCGATTATGAATGCCAATTAACATGTTTTTAAGATTAGATTATATTATGTTATGAGATTATATATTTTACGACCGATCGGTATACGTACGAAAAAATTAGTATACGCTGTTCTCAGCAGCAGCCTATATTGGAAACAAGCTAAGAAGGAGACTGGGAGACGGAACATTAGACGCTCTACTATTCCTGCGTTAATATTTTCAAAATAATTAGAACCAGTGTATATTTATAAACTTATTTAACTAATATAAACTCTATTAACTAATATCTATTCTTATGTATAATAATACAAATATTTAAATAAAACAAAATTGTACATAATTCTTTTAAATATTTTCTTATTAAATTTCGGGATAATCCAGGGATCCCGGGATTACTAGCTAAATATCCCGTAATCCCGGGATCATAAAATTGGGCCGGGATTGTAATCTCTAACTGGCAGGCACTGGCAGGTCGTGTACAATAGCTAGTTATAACGTTGGTAACTTAGTTAGCATATGTTTTAACATAAGTTTTAGTTTGTGTGCTTATTATTGTGCGTGGGTTAGAGAGAGAAATAAATGGTGCGCTAAAAATCCGACATCCCCCTAAGTGTTATCAAGTTGAAGAAGCTGTTAATTGTTGACATTTAACATTAACTGTGATAGGTATGATTGGAAATAAAAGTAATAAGCAGGGCTGTGAATTAAATGCATTAAATATATGCATGCATTTATTAAAAACGTATTAAAATATGCATTAAAAGTTCAAAAATATGCTCCATAAAATCCTATTTATTAAATAACTGTAGAAAATAATAAATAATAAATGGCTTACAAAAAAAATATTATTTATTTACATACTAGGTTAACTTAATAATTTTTTTAAA
>JANEHU010004251.1:0-19123 GCA_027563435.1 Nasonovia ribisnigri | reverse complement strand
GATGATGTTAAATTTGAACTCAATGATGTTGTAGGTAGGTACCTCAGGTAGGTAATATCATTGTTAACGAAAACTATACTATCAGTTCAGAGCGGAAACGACTTGTCGGACGAGGACATTTTACATTGTTATTTTTAATACGCGTTATATTTAGTTGAATTAATATTCTTTGCATAATATTGAATATTATCTTATTTATGTATATAAGAACAACATGAATCAAAATAATTTCTGGTGTAAATGCTAGTATAAAAATTCAGTGAAAATTGATTGGATCTACCAAAATCGATTTTGCCGAAAACCATTTTTGCGTAAAAATACCAGTTTTTTCTTAATTTTTTTTTGTGTATCCCGACGTTTGTAATCTATTGGGAATATTTAAGTTAAACCCCTTAATGCATAAATTAAATTCACTTTCCCATCGGAAAAGATACTAAAGTTAAAAATCTAAGCTACAGACACAAAAAAAAAATAAAAACACACATCATTCTAATATTACATAATAGTTCTAACCACTCATCATTATAAAATATAAAATATTACCAATACAGTTAAAATGAATATATTTGATAGGTACCTAATTATTCTTAACTTTAAACTCCACAGAATTCGGTGAAATTGTGAAACTTGGAATTCTATAAATTTAGTTGGTACCTATTACTCGTATAGCCAGTACTATAATTTGATGTGTGTTTATTGCAGTATACCTTTAAGTAAACCCTAAAAACCAGGAATTACATTTATTTATAATCACATTTTTACTTAAAGATTCATAAAAACAATATGCCTATATTCTAATATCTGTACACCATCAAATTGTTCCTAAACACGGAACTCTTTGATATAAAAAATTGCATTATATTACATCTGTGGATTCATCATATGGATGTATAATAAAATATCTATCATTTATATTCTATGGCAATTGTCAAAGTCGTTGCGGAAGACACAGTCGATTAAAAATTCTAAAATGTTCATAAGTGAAACTGACACGAACAAACAATATACTGTGTTTCGTATGGTTTTATTTTTCACAAATCACAATATTTTCAGATATGCATCGTTTCCAAAGCGACGTCGCAATGCACACGCGTCACGGATTCTGCAAAAAAGTAAATGTTTAAATAGTAAGTTTGTTTTATTGTTTTATGGTTTTATATTTATTTGGAGCTCAAATTTACATTCTTGAGTTCAATTAAATATTTAATGTAAAAAATATAAAATAGACCCAATACAATTAAAATTAACATATTAAATAACTAATTATTATTAATTTTAAATTAGACAGAAGTCGGTGAAATTGTTAAACTTGGAATTTTTTTAATCTAGTTGCGGTATTATAGTCTGTATAAAATGTACTGTCAATTTGATGTGTTTATTATAAACCTGTAAAATAAACTCTAAAAACCAGAAATTACAATTATTTATAGTCACAGTTTTACTTAAAGATTCATAAAAATAATTATGCCTATATGCTTCTAATATCTATACACTATCAAATTGTTCCTATACGCGGAACTCTTTGATGTAAAAAGTTGCGTTTTATTAGATCTGTGGATTCATCATATTGACGTATAATTATATAATATATATCATTTATATTCCATGGCAATTGTCAAAGTCGATGCGGAAGGCACAGTCGATGAAAAATTTGAATATTTGAAGAAACGAAACTGACATGAACAAAAAAAAATACTTCTTATGGTTTTATTTTTCACACATCACAATATTTTCAGATATGTATCTGGAGCGTTTTCAGAGTGACGTCGTAGCTATAGTGAACACGTCACGGATTCCACAAAAAGTGTCGATGTTTAAAGTAAGTTTGTTTTATATTTATTCGGGATCAAATTTATATTCTTTAGTTAAATTAAATATTTATAATGTCAATCAAAATGTGCTATCGAAGTGTTGTAGTCTATAGACGAATATTTTAGTTCCGAGTTCGAAATGTATAAAATACGCGAGATCGAATAATACAAACGCCGTAATTGTTTTTCCTCGTAGAAATATTATAATTATTAATAGGTGCATACCTATATGCTATAGATACTTGAAATAGACATATATTTTTTGGTTTAATTTATATAAATACATGTTCTAACTTATAAGTTTTAAGTAGAGGTTGGATTTATATTCCCTTAAAATTCTTAAAATATGAGGTTTTTATGTTTCTTAAAATAGGCAATACATTCTTTTATTATATTTTTAAAATACCAGATACCTATATGATATTTTATGTCCTAAACATATTCTTTCAATTTTAATAAAAAAATACCTGCATTTAGTTTAAATTAATTATTTAATAACTTGTATTATAAAAAAGTTATAAGTTATAGATAACTATTAATTTAGTGTAACATACAGTGGAACTTCGATTATCTGGGGTAATGATGGGGAGGAGATCACACGGATAAATGAAAATCACGGTTAATCGAGACTTTTTATAATAATGATATTTTTCATTTAATTATAATTAGAAATACATAGGTACAATTTTATAATAATGAAATTTTGAAAATTTAGATTCAATTATAATTAGAAATATACATAATATTCCATACTATAATAACAGTCCATACTTATTTTTAAATTTTCGGAACAGTGAGTACGGTTAATCGCAAACACGTATAATCGAGTCACGGATAATCGAGGTTCTACTGTACTTAACTTCTATTATTTTCCTAATATCTATATCATAGGGATTAAGGACGTATAACCATCATGTATTCTTAAGAAAAATACATACCTATAATTCATTGAAATAAAATAAACACACTTAGGTACTATAATTAGTTATAGGAATAAATCCATGTAGGTATAAACTATTAAAATACAAACAAACAAACGAAAAACGATTCTGAGCAAAGACTTTAATAAATAATTTTGTGATTAAAGTACCTACCTAATTTATTTTACGACTAGGCATTTGTACAGTATCTTTAACAGTAGAATAAATTCATTTTTCCAAAAAATTAAATTTGAAAATGTCATCGTGTATATAAAATTAATGATATACTTCAAAAGTTTCATATATCTACAAATAATATTTTGAAATTATAACAAAATAACTAAAATTGCTATTCATGGTTTTAAAAATTTGATTAACAAGTTGAACTTTTATAATAGGATTTTTAGATTTTTTGGTTACAGTATGAACCATTTATAAGAATCCTTGCTTATACCAATACAAATTAAACATTTTAAACGCATTTTTACTACTTAGTAATTCATAATTTTTAAACATTATTTATACAATATATAATGTGTGTAACCCGTAGGTCATAAGAATATTGTTGATCATTTTACTGCAGGGTGCGTGTTATTTCAGAAATGATATTCGTCAGCGGAAATGTTGTCAACTGGAAATAGTTTATCACAAGCAGACTGTGTGAACATTGCAGTGTTTCGAATACTAAGTTTTATAGCAGAATTTGATTCGGTCACAAGGGGTATGTACTTTCTTCTTTTTTAGTAGGTTTCTTTTTATTTTTGTTAATTTATTAGGGGATGTATTGCCCACAACTTTTCAATTATTTATTTTGTAACTACTGGTATAACACTATTACGGCTATCAATAAAGTCGTGATAAAAATTAGAAAATTGGTCAGGTATGATATATTTATATGTAATTCTTTTGAGTAGGTAATTCGCTCAATAATATTTAAATATTTTCTCCGATAATCAAGTACGATGACTTGTAGGTAACTAGAGACTGAGTGAATGGGAAGTGTATATGGTATGGTTGGGATAAGGAAAGAGGTACAAAGGGACAAAGGAGGATAGAATAAGAAATGTATTAATTGAATGTAGTGTAGGAGTGGTATATATTGTAGTGAGAACAAGAGAGAGTAGGGTGAGGTGGTTCGTTTACTGTATGATAGGAGGAAGTGAGAGAAGGTTAGGTAATGGAAGTAAATTTAGGGGGACAGAGAGGGGTGAGATTACTGAAGAAGAGATTGATTGAGGCAGAATACCGATCGTATGGATGTGTAAGGAGAGGGTGGCTGATCCTGGGGGTGTCTTATGAGAGAAGGGGGAAGAATAAGTGTGAAGGTAGAATAGTTAGGTTACAATGCCGAATACGTAGGAAAGGATCTTGAATTGCAAAGGTCACTCGACTATTGGGCTGAAACTATACCGGTATCAGTTGATATAGGTTTACAACCTCGACTTATGGGATAGAATAAAAAGATCGGTTGCCGGTTGGGATGTCAGCGCACTATTTCTCTTTCATATTTGATCCACGTGTAGCGTACCAAACGTACTAGCGGTTCTAGCGTACTGGCAGTAGAGATTACAATCCCGGGATCCCGAGATCCCGGCTACTTTTAGGGACCGAGAATACCGGGACCAGTATAAATAAATCCCGGGATTCCTGGGACTGTGTAACAGCACTCTATAATTCAATTCCCCGATTATGAATGCCAATTAACATGTTTTTAAGATTAGATTATATTATGTTATGAGATTATATATTTTACGACCGATCGGTATACGTACGAAAAAATTAGTATACGCTGTTCTCAGCAGCAGCCTATATTGGAAACAAGCTAAGAAGCAGACTGGGAGACGGAACATTAGACGCTCTACTATTCCTGCGTTAATATTTTCAAAATAATTAGAACCAATGTATATTTATAAACTTATTTAACTAATATAAACTCTATTAACTAATATCTATTCTTATGTATAATAATACAAATATTTAAATAAAACAAAATTGTACATAATTCTTTTAAATATTTTCTTATTAAATTTCGGGATAATCCAGGGATCCCGGGATTACTAGCTAAATATCCCGTAATCCCGGTATCATAAAATTGGGCCGGGATTGTAATCTCTAACTGGCAGGCACTGGCAGGTCGTGTACAATAGCTAGTTATAACGTTGGTAACTTAGTTAGCATATGTTTTAACATAAGTTTTAGTTTGTGTGCTTATTATTGTGCGTGGGTTAGGGAGAGAAATAAATGGTGCGCTAAAAATCCGACATCCCCCTAAGTGTTATCAAGTTGAAGAAGCTGTTAATTGTTGACATTTAACATTAACTGTGATAGGTATGATTGGAAATAAAAGTAATAAGCAGGGCTGTGAATTAAATGCATTAAATATATGCATGCATTTATTAAAAACGTATTAAAATATGCATTAAAAGTTCAAAAATATGCTCTATAAAATCCTATTTATTAAAAAACTGTAGAAAATAATAAATAATAAATGGCTTACAAAAAAAATATTATTTATTTACATACTAGGTTAACTTAATAATTTTTTTAAATTTGTAAAACATTACGAATGTATAACAGTTACGGACTTCTAAATTGTGCGCCGGTGCAAATTGTTATAGGTGCCCCTAAAAGGCATCTAAAAAATGTTAGTTTTTTGCTTTTAAAATTGTGTATTTGTCCATAAAATATGTTAATTTCAACAAGAAAATATATTGATAAAAGATAAATATATTAGAATAAATATATGAAGACAAACAAATTTACACAAGTTTTATATATAATTAGCTCCTTAGCCACAACAAAGGCCTCTAAACAGTTATAATGTATAATAATAACGTTGGAAAGCTACGGCGTGGCAAAAAAAAACATGCAAATGCATTTGATTCACAGCCCTGGAAAAAGTAATGATTTATCTGTATATGGTAAATCGGGGTACAGTGAGACGCATATTGGTAACGGTGTTATTGATCCCACAAAAAAATATGTACAAATACAACGAAATAATTCAAACAAATCATTGAAGTGGAATTTATAAAATAATAATTGAAAAAACGTAAATTACTTAACCTATTATTATTATAAATGATATAAAACCATGAACTATGGACCGTATCTTAGTTTGGCCCATGTCTCACTGTACATATAGGCATTTCTATATTTTTAGCTTCATAAATTTTGTTTAGATATTAAGAAAATGTATCAAGTACCGTTTAAGTGCCAAATTTGATCTTTATACAAAAAACTACTTGTTGGAAATTTAATATTACCTAAATTACCTAAATCTAAATACTCCAAAAAATATTTTGCTTCGAAATATAAAAATAAAAAGTATGAAATAATGATTATCTTGTGTTAAATTAATCACTCCTAATAAAGTAACTTTACTGACACTAATAACCTAAAAAAATCCATTTCTGCTCCAAGTATAGCATTTTTACGGTACTTGGTATTGATAGCTTAATAATTTGTTCATGCATTTTGTTAATCAAGTATGTTCTTCGAAATAATATTACTCTACCAGTAAAATATAAATAATTACTAATGTGGGTTGAAAATATTTACATACATAATATAAATGGCAGGATTTTAGACAAAAATGAAATAAACACAACAAATATTGTTTAAGTTTTATGTATGATAACATTCTATATATAAGCATTTATAAAATTAAATCACCCAATAATTTGTTCGAGATAAGAGAAAAACACTATGGTTAAGCACTATAAAAATGGTGTTACATGATTGGAAGCCACTATTTGTAGTATTAGATACACTAATATTGGTGAGAAGTACTATCGAGGGAGGCGATGAACTTTCTCATGAAACAAGTCTCTTTTCAGTCATTAAAATTTTTGTCAGCCTATATTATTTTTAGTCCGATGGGTAAGGATTATTATTATTATTATTATTGACTTAGGTAATTGACTTATTAAAGTTGATGAACAATATTAATAATGACAATATTTTGTTCCTGCAGAGTTCACAGACTCTCTTTCAAATTATGTCGTAAAAGAGTATAAAAAAAATATAGTGGTGCGGGGCCACTCGAAACTAGGAAACGCTCTGAGTGTACGAATCGCCTTACTAGGTCGAGACATCTAGGGACTGTCGTCTATAAAAAAAATATAGTGGTGCGGGGTCACTCGAAAGTAGGAAACGCTCTGAATGTACGAATCGGCCAGTGTTGCTAGCTTCTGGATGGGTGACCATCCAGGAATTTTAGCAACAAATCCTTGCCAAGCATACAAACAAGTGTTAAAATCTACAGTACCTCAGGCTAATGACCTCAGTTGCCGAAACCTTAACTCTAGTAAAAACAAAAAATATAATATATGAATATGATTGTATTAGTTATAAACTCTTGAGAGTTAAATGACTTCCTATAGGTTAGGTTAGGTTAGATTTAAATCAGAAATATTATTACAAACGAGAGTCTGTTGTGGACACTGCGGACGACCAAAAGGACTACCTTACAAATCCTCCTCAAAGAAGTCCGAAATAAAATTATTATATGAATAATAATAATAATAATATCTAAGTCAAATAATACAATTAATTTATAATTTTCAAAAATCACAAAATTTGTCAGTTGAATTTTGACGATTTGGACTTAATATGCACCTACTTTAAATGCTTAATAGTCATGGGGAGTTACTCGTTTCCACCAAAATAATATTGGCTTCCTAGTTATGAATCTCACCTAATATTAAAGTTGGGGCTGAGTAATAGTGTCGCCAAAATTTTAGAGTCAGAATCATAATATTATGTACTGTTAGTTCTTGTTTAAAATTAAACTAATTAAGTACTATAATAAAAGTTATTAGTTATTTTTTAATTATGCTTATATATTGAATACGCAAAAACATATAACTTACATAATTGGATCGGACATACAAAAAGTGACTTTTTAGATATTTGTCTATTACATTGTATTTTCCTTCTACCATCAAATTTTTAACAATATCGTCGACAGGCTAATATGACGGACATCTGGTTATAGCTTGGGCCTTCCCACGGTAGCGAGGTGACGATCACAAACTTTTTATCTCATTCCCATTATTTGAATATGTTTTAAAAATGCTCCAAATCTCCAAATTGTCTTATTTTTACAAAACATAAGAAGCTAAAATTAAATCATTAAAAAAATTTGCTTTAAAGAAAACGTTTTACCTGCATGTGTTGTCTCCAAGTTTTTCTTACAAGTGTGAAAGATACCAAATTGTCATTCAGCAGATATCGTTGAGCTTTGTTAGTTTTAAACAATAATAATCACTAGAATATTAAAACTAACAACGGTCAACGCTTAATAAGATCTGCTGAAATAGTAATACCAACTTGTAACATGGAGACGATACATGCTGATAAATCATTAATATTTATTACTTTTGTAATTAAAGTCGAATCATACTTTCAAGTTGTTATCACAGTTAATGTAGCAACCTTAGATCATATACTATGAATGGGCCCATATCACGATAATTTTAGGCACATATTACTATATTAATATTAGTGACACTATAGTCTCTGATACATGTAACAAGAGAAATGTGAATTGAAAATGTCAATTTCTTTATGTGAATCAACATGTCAGAGACTCGTCACTTATATGTGCTTAAAATTGTTTTCAACGTTGACCTGGGCAAGTCTTCATAGTATACGATCCAAGTATTAGGATGTCAACAACCAACGGCTCAACTTGATAAAAAAACACTTAAGTTCGGCAACCAACTCTGGATCTTTTTATTCAAAGTGTCCTAATGAGTCATAAGGAGGTTAATTAGGTAAACCTATGGTTAGTTACGGCTATGGTGATGATAGACGACTATCATCACTGGTCGTGAGCTTTGCAATGATCTTTTCCTTCCAACTATCAAGGTATTCGATATTGTAAACATAACAATGAAGGAAAATATTTAAATATTATTCGTTAGGCTGCGTTAGGTTAGGCAAGAATAGTGTAAAATATTAGAACCTAACCATTATCATAATTTTTAACCACGGTGTTAACGGCGACTGGCTAGTGTTGTACCAGTATACATATTAGTCATTGTAAATAGAAAAAAAATACAATAATTAATTTAAATTTAAAATACAGTTTTGTTTTAAAAATCTTTTATAGTATATTATAAGTTTTTCCATGTATTCTTTTCCATTTTTTTCACATTATACAAAATTATAAAATCTGATTATTTCCCACGTATTTACAAAGACCAAAACAGCTGGTATCCAACTATTTTAATTTATATTTAAAATGATCGGACTGTAATTCAAATTTCACTGCAGTCTCCAGCTCTAACCTTTTTTTTTTCATCCATGAAACTATGGTTGATTTTTTTGTATAGATTTTTCAAACATCGATAACCCTTTTGCCTACGGGTGACCACACCCCCATTTTTTATTGACGAATTATTATGAATTGTTTTTCTGTTTAAGAACCTGTAGATTGTAGTTGCATTCACGAGGGTGTTTTCAACAGAAAATTATTTCTAAATACTTTTTTTTGATTTCTCAATATCAACCTAATACTACATTAATTTCTTAAGATTTTTTCTTGCTCCTTAAAAAGCATTTGCCTGCAGGCTCCAACGTTCCCCTTCAAAAAATTTTTTACTCAATTTAATTCTGGATGATATCTTTAAACATGAACAACCTGATGCCAGATTAATTTTTTTCTAAATTTTTTTTACTGCACCTTATAAAGTATTTGCCTACGGGCTCCAACGTTCCCCTTCAAAAAATTTTTTACTCAATTTAATTCTGGATGATATTTTTAAACATGAACAGGTTGTTCATATTGATTTTTTTCTAAATTTTTTTTACTGCACCTTATAAAGTATTTGCCTACGGGCTCCAACGTTCCCCTTCAAATTTTCTTTTTAATCATTTTAATTCTTGATGATATTTTTAAACATGAACAACTTGGTGCCAGATTGATTTTTTTATAAATTTTTTTTACTGCACCTTATAAAGTATTTGTCTACGGGCTCCAACGTTCCCCTTCAAATTTTCTTTTTAATCATTTTAATTCTTGATGATATTTTTAAACATGAACAACCGGGTGCCATATTAATTTTTTTCTAAATTTTTTTTCATGCTCCTTAAAAAGTTTTTGACTGCGGGCTCCAAAGTTCCCCTTCAAATTTTCTTTTTAATAATTTTTTCTAAATTTTTTTTCATATTCCTTAAAAAGTTTTTGCCTGCGGGCTCTAACGTTCCCCTTCGAATTTTCTTTTTAATCATTTTAATTCTTGATGATATTTTTAAACATGAACAACTTGGTGCCAGATTGATTTTTTTATAAATTTTTTTTACTGCACCTTATAAAGTATTTGTCTACGGGCTCCAACGTTCCCCTTCAAATTTTCTTTTTAATCATTTTAATTCTTGATGATATTTTTAAACATGAACAACCGGGTGCCATATTAATTTTTTTCTAAATTTTTTTTCATGCTCCTTAAAAAGTTTTTGACTGCGGGCTCCAAAGTTCCCCTTCAAATTTTCTTTTTAATAATTTTTTCTAAATTTTTTTTCATATTCCTTAAAAAGTTTTTGCCTGCGGGCTCTAACGTTCCCCTTCGAATTTTCTTTTTAATCATTTTAATTCTTGATGATATTTTTAAACATGAACAGGTTGTTCATATTGATTTTTTCTAAATTTTTTTTACTGCACCTTATAAAGTATTTGCCTACGGGCTCCAACGTTCCTCTTCAAATTTTCTTTTTAATCATTTTAATTCTTGATAATATTTTTATATAGATTTTTTAAACATAAACATCCTGGTGTTATATTAATTTCTAAATTTTTTTTCATGCTCCTTAAAACGTATTTGTTTGCGGGCTCCAACGTTCCTCTTCAAAATTTTTTTTATCAATTTAAATCTTATAATATTTTTATATAGATTTTTTAAACATAAACAACCTGGTGCCATGTTAATTTTTTTATAAATTTTATTTAAATTTTATTCGTTGAATCAAAAAGCTTGAAAATGTAAAAAATAGATAGTCCTTGATATTGTTACAATAGTAATTGAAAAATATTTAAAAAATAAAGACACAATTTTTTTTTATATGCTTTTGAAGGTAGATTTTATACAATATTTTATCAAATTTAAAATTAAAAAATTATTTGTAGTTAAAAAATGGATAAGGATTGAAAATTTAAAACAAGGCTCCATGTATGTAGGTTATTCCGTAACCAAAAATATCAAAAATATAAACACAATTTTTTTTATGTTCAAATTTGGTATAGTATTTGGTATAGTATACCTGGTATCGTTGAATTCCAATTTAACACAATCCATTACAGAGACGAGCGACTCACTTGTAACCTACTGTAGGTACAGCAGAGCGACGATATCCACTTCCCCACCTTTTTTTTTTAGATTCTGAGCGGAGCGATGAATGTATTGATTTTACAATGATGTGTGTTTTTTTTTTATTTTTTTATTTTTTAATTTTTTTAATTTTTTAATTTATTTTTTTTATTTTTGTGTATGTCATCACGTTTTAGGACAGTAAAAATGCTTCGATTTTCTTCAATAGTACCTTTTCTGATAGGAAAATAAATCTAGTTGGTACTTTGGGGAGTCAAAAGTTAAAATTTCCCAGTAGTTTTCATGAGCGCCTGGAAAAACAAATGAAAAATTATGGGAAAAACGGGAATTTTTACGGAAAACCAATTTTCGACAAAATCGATTTTGGTTTTTGGTATAACTCTAAAAGAAATGACCGTAGAGACATGAAATTTTGACCGAATGTTTATATATACATTTTCTACACACCATAGAATTTTCAAAATATTCTGACTTATTTTGAGCTGTTAACGGACATTTTCAGTTTCCAATTTGTTTAGTTTTTTTTTCTATAAATGTCAATAAAATTTTATTTGTTGGGTAAAAAATTTTGAAAATTTAATAGTAGTTTTCTAATATATAGTTTCAAAGGCAGATGAAAAATATTAAAAATCCGTTGTCACAATTTTTTTTTATAGGTAATCAAAGTTCAAATTTTGACAAAATACGTAAAAATGACGAAAATGTGCAATTTATTTTGAGTTAGAAATTCATAAAAATTTTTCTTTGTATATCGCGATCTAAGGTTTGAAAATGTGATACAAGAATCCTTATAAGTTTGCCTAATTTTATCAATAAAAAAAAGTTTATAAGCAAGTCATAATAAATTTTTATGAGCATTTTAAGTTTAAATTTTTACAAGATTAGATATTCATTCGATTTCCCATGCAGCGATTTTCTTATTTTGTTGCAATTCAAAAACTAATAACTGTAGATGCATGCAAATTTCACTGAATGTTTATATAAGCATTTTCTATACACCATCTAATTTTGAATTTTTTTTTGACTGTTTTTGAGCTGTTTACGGACATTTTAGTTTTCAATTTTTTTAGTTTTTTTTTCAATAAATATCAATAAAGTTTTATCTGTTGGGCCAAAAAGTGTAAAAATTTAATACAAGGCTCCTGATATATTAATACAATATCAGTTGAAAAATATTAAAAATACATAGGCACAATTTTTTTTTATAAAGCATTTAAAGTTCGAATTTTGACCAAATACATCAAAATCTCAAAAATTATAAATTATTGTAATTAAACAATTATAAAATGGTCAGTTTTTATAACTAAGGATTGAAAATTTAAAATAAAGATTCTAATAAATAGTACATACTGTAATCAAAAAATCTAATAAATATATAAACACAGTTATTTTTTATAGACATTTTAAATTCCAATTTAGACGAAATTACATATTAAAATCAATTTTAACGAGTACAAGTATATATTATAATATTTTTCTAGCATCACTGATAATTTTATGTTAATAATTAAATAATATGAATAATATTAATTCAACTTAGCAGCTACCGTAAAATAACAATATCAATATAATTTCAAATATCGTAGACTGACATACCGTCCCCGCTCAGAATCGTTTTTCGTATACAATGATATATCATTTAATTCAAATTTAATACCATCCATTATACAGTGATCTACTTGTAACCTACTGTACAGCAGAGCGACATCCACTTGACCCCTTTTTTTTCTTTTGAAAGTAAAATTATTGTTATTTTCAAAGTCAAATAATAATAAAATGTATGCCTGATATTATGTTAAACCCTCTAAAATATTGTCATTTATAATTTTTTTAATAGTTAATTTTACTCGTTTTCTCAAAAATCATAAAAATCGATTCTAGGTGAAAAGTTTTATGGGTATTCTACGTCGAACGTGGGTCTGAGGGTACACAAATTCTGAGCTGACATCCTCTAAACTCATGAATATAGTAATTAGTAATATACCCAGCCTTGAATTTTTTTAGTCTTATTCACACATCGCACTAAACTAGTTTTATTATATTTAAAATAATGTAAATAAATACATTTCAAAGAATCATAATAAGAATAATATGAAATATTTATACGTTTATTTAGGTAGGTACGTCTTTTAAAAATAGACAAAATTTGATGCTATGATGAATATGTAAAAGGATAGTATACTCTAGACTATATAGGTACATTATATGGTATACCACTATAGCAAACAATTATTATTTAATTTTTTTGTATACAATTTGTATTAATATGGAGTAAACATCAATTTTATAAAATGCATAGTTATTCAAGCATTTTATTAATATACAAAAGTACATCTTTCTTTTTTTACATTAGGTAGGTAGGTATAGGTATTAGGTATAGGTAGGTATATTATAAAAAAATTGTTTTCATATTTTAATATTACATTTTTATAAATATAAGTAATAATCATTAATACGTGAGTACCTGGTGGCTGCTGGTATATTTCAAATGTACATTTTACATTCCAGCATATTCCCAAAATCCAGTAATTACAATCTTCACTTTATCCAAAAACCAATTTAACCAATCTTTACTCATTCCAGTTGGAAGAAAATAGATATTGGATAAAATGGTTTGTAGTAAAAAGACATTTTGGATCAATTGTATATTAGGAAATATAAATTTCGGGAAAAAGTTGTACAGTCTCCCTTTTTTTGCGTACTTATTTATTCCATGTTTCCCCCCACCACCATAATTTATCTATTATTATTTATTAATCTTTATATTTTACATAATTATAAACCTCATTCTATATTTTATTAGTATTTACACCTGTATTAGTTTACTTTATACCCTATAATAATGTGATATAATAATACACTTTAATATAAACTGATTGTGATCAAAACTCACAGTTTTAGAACTTACTCTTTTCCAGAGTGTTCAAAACAGGTTAGGTAGGTATGTCTAGAAAAATTGCACAGTTGTTGTAGCAGTTGCTAGATGAACCCGTGTGATTTAAAAAAGGAATATATTTAACAATAAATCGTTATACATTTTATATATTTATAGTTCATTCACGCGGATGTATATGGGACATGGGTACTTCATAAATCTTGTATGATTGAAATCGTGTGATTGATAAAAAAAAATATGATTACACTTTTCGTATTGTCGTGCGCTATCTAGTATGTTTATATATATTACGTGGAACAATTTATTCCTTAACACAGAACTTTTTGATTCAAAAAAAGTAATTTGATTATATCTGTGGATTATTTATATTGACGTAATATAATTTATATAATTTATATTGTATGGCAATTTCCAAAGTCGTTTCAGAAGACAAAGTCAATTAAAAATTCAAAAGGAAAACAGACTTGAACAAAAAACATACTGCGTTCCGTATGGTTTTATTTTTCGTAAATCACAATATTTTTAGTTTTGTATCCGGAGTGGTTTCACAATACCAAGATGGGTATACATTTGTTTAAGTTTAAAACAAAGATTGGATTTTAAATTTAAGATTTTCATGTTTTTCTTTTATTTTATTGTCCTACATTTTGTCCTCAATTTATAATGTATTGTAATACGGAATGTATCTACATGTCTATATATTACATTAATTCATAAATATAGTTAATTATTCAATATTTTATAATTTTTAATTATATTACAGCAGTCAACATAATATTAATTTAAGTAAATTAACAATTTATAGTACTTCTAATTTTTTTTAAGTGTGTAAAGAAAGTATTAAAAATAACTGTCATACATTTTAATAGCACATTTGTACATAAAAAATGTTTTAAAAAAAAGTTCTTTCATTGAATTAAACAAGTTTATTATTAATAGTTTTAATAGTTAGAAAAGAATAAGGCTCTCTTTAATATACTTTAATAGTAGTGAAAAAATCAGAATAACTCTTAGTTAGTTTAGTTATTGTAATATAAGTAATAACATTCTATGAACAGTCTTGTAAAGAATACTTTTAAAAAGTATTTATAGATACCATAACTTAGCTTCTAAAAATATTACAATGTATCAATGATCAAAAATGTCTGTAACAGTTTCCAAATAATAAATGAAATGAGAATATTGTTATTTATGTATACATAATACTATAATAGTGTAATAGTATAATACATTTAGGTACACATTCTCATTATACAAAAAATACGTAGGTATACCCGCTAAGAATTTGCTACTTTCCAAATATTTTTCTTTAATTTCTTTCACCAAGTTGTTTTTATGGACTTTGCTGGTATTGAACGATCTGCAGTTGATCCATGTATAGGATTTAACCATAAACCGTGAAAATTACGCAAGTTGAGGTCTTTCTTCTGTATTGCAAGTCTAGCCCTGTCTTCACAGTATTAAGAGCACTAACCTAAATTTAGAATGATACAAAATTGAAGTATAACTCACCAGTATAACATTTTAAATTCCAAGTCTTGGTATATTTTTCTAAAAAATAACTATAAAGAATATTTTATTTTAAAATTACCTTACTAGCTTTAGTTACACAACTGGCTATGGGTGCATTTTTAAACTACTCAGAACACATAATTATAAGGAATGCACAAAACATATAATGCATGATATTAATGATTAAGATTCTATAGCATAACTCATAAAAAGTTTTTATAAATCTTCCACTTCCTTGTCTGTATATCTATAACAAAAATGTGTAAAGTTAAATTTAAATAATTATAATACAATTTGGTTCTACTAATAATTTTGATATAGTCATATCATATATAGTTATCTTAGTTCAATTACTTGGTAATAAATAACAAAGAGGCTAATAATTAGTGTAATAGTTATTAGGTATTCATGAAATATTAAGGATTTCATCTTACACATAGGAAGTACACACAATCATTTTTATATTATTTACAGCTATATTGCTTACTTATTGCAATAACCTAAGTACCTATATTATTAATTATTACTATTTTTATATTTTTTAATAAAACAAAATATTTTTACTCATGAACTTAATATATATTGTTACACATAAAATACATAATATAATAGTTTATATTGTTTATAATAATAAGGTAATCATGAATTAGTATATAATTAATTAAGTTTCAATATATTTGCTTAATTATAATATATTTGACATAATGTCCTTATTGATTTATTTTTATCATAAAATCAAAATGTACAATTTATTATACAGTTAAATAAAAGAACATAACTATTTTTTGATTAATTTTGACCACAATTAGCGTGTGTAAAATATTAATTATAATAGTTTGAAAGTTTGAATCAATTAATGTACATTTTATGGAATATACTATTGGTATTATACACAAAAATGACACATGGGCTCCATATATGTTTAGATTTAATTTGTTTTATATATATCATTATTTATACGTGTATTACTTCCAAACCATATTACTTTCTTATTTACTTGTATATCGATTTATAAATACTTCAAATTTTTGTAAAATTGGCTTCAGGCATTGGAATTATAAAGCACGTCATGTTTCAACTGCATAAACAATTTATTAAATTGAATGGACCGATCGTGGGCCACTAAACCTTGTATTAGGGAGGCAGGGACCATTAGCTCACTATATCGATTCACTAATCATTAATTGTTTAGTGCAACCCGGCACTAGAGTAGTTTTATATTAAGTAACAGTTTTGCCATTAAAACTAAAAACAATATTATTGCCAATGTTGTGAAATCCCGAAAAAAAATGGACTCTCAACAAAAATGTATAGCTGAATAACATATTATACCTACAGAGTTCCTTTTTATTAGTTAATATAGATTAAAATATTCCGAATAATATTCTATTTTGAAGTATGAAATAAAAATGAATGGTTTCATCCAAAGAAGTAACAAAATTGAAAACTGATGACGATGTCATATTACAAAATCTATCATCTATGGCAGACGCCAATCCCGGTTATTCGCCGGAGACGATTCGCAGTTCTAATAATTTCAATGAACAAAAAAAAATTAATAGGCCAACAATGAACAGACAATTCGTTAAACAGTAATTTTGTACCTATACAATATTTATTCATATATTTCATTCTGCTCAAGTTAATTTAATAAAATATCTCGATACTATCAGTTCAGCGCGAGATGAAGACGGATGAAGAAATAGCAGTTCCTTGATATGGAATCTGTACTCTAGATATGGCACACCTATATTCAACCCGAAGAGTCGACATATTTGTGAGTTATTGTTTACCTATTCTTTAGGGGCTTACATTTACGTTTTAGTCTTAAAATTAATATTTATTGCCATGGACAATCTATTTAACGTGCTTATAAAATACGTAAGCACAGTTGACGACGGCACACGCAGGTTGTAGAATATAATATTAATATATTTATATATTTATACAAATAATTATAAATTGTGTTGAACATGCCACACACAAGCGTTCTTATGTCTCACAAAATAAAAGCTGAAAATTAGTATTTTGAAAATTGCATTGTAGGTATGTATAGAAAAAAATAATGAACAAATACATTATAATGAATTTTGTATTACATTTACAAGGTTTTTTTGAAGACCCACAAATAATAATTTTAAATTAAGTGCCTACATTTTTTTTTATAAAAATATAAAAACTTATAAGAAATCTTGTATTCAATTTTCAAATCTTAATTATAAAAAAAAACTTGAGAATCGAACATTTTGTATGGCTATAAATAGCACAAAATAGGTCAAAATAATCTCTGGTGTATAGAAAATGCTAATATAAACATTCAGTAAAAATCTCATGTATCTACGGTACTTTTTTTATAGTTACACCGAAAACCAAAATCGATGTTGCGTAAAAATTTAAAATACCAGTATTTCTTCATTTTTTTTTTGTTTATCCCGACGTTTCTTATCTACGGGGAATTTTAAATTTAGACTCACAGAAAAGATACTGACGTTAAATATCAAAGCTACTGACACAAAAAAAATAGGCTATAAAAATTAGAAACGCACATCATTCTAAAATTACATCATTCTAATCACACATCATTATAAAATATAAAATATACCCAATACAGTTAAAATTAACATATTAAATAACTAATTATTATTAATTTTAAATTATACAGTAGTCGGTGAAATTGTTAAACTTGGAATTTTTTTAATCTAGTTGCGGTATTATAGTCTGTATAATGTGTACTGTCAATTTGATGTGTTTATTATAAACCTGTAAAATAAACTCTAAAAACCAGAAATTACAATTATTTATAGTCACAGTTTTACTTAAAGATTCATAAAAATAATTATGCCTATATATGCTTCTAATATCTATACACTATCAAATTGTTCCTATACACGGAACTCTTTGATGTAAAAAGTTGCGTTTTATTAGATCTGTGGATTCATCATATTGACGTATAATTATATAATATTATATATCATTTATATTCCATGGCAATTGTCAAAGTCGATGCGGAAGGCACAGTCGATGAAAAATTTGAATATTTGAAGAAACGAAACTGACATGAACAAAAAAAAATACTTCTTATGGTTTTATTTTCAGATATGTATCTGGAGCGTTTTCAGAGTGACGTCGTAGCTTGGTGCACACGTCACGGATTCCGACGAATGCTGAAAGAATCGATGTTTAAATGTAAGTTTGTTTTATATTTATTTGGTTCTCTACAAGTGTTGTAGACGAATATTTTAGTTCCGAGTTCCTGGTCGTAGAATTATTTTAATAATTAATAGGTGGCATACCTATATGCAGATATTCTATAGGTATACTTGAAATTGACATAGGCATTTTGGTTTAATTTATAGAAATACATATTCTAACTTATAAGTCATAAGTACACTAAGTACAGGCCGGATTCTCTTAAAATTCTTAAAATATAAGATTTTTATGTCGTTTAAAATAGGCAATATATTATTCTCTTAGTGTTCTTTTAAAATACCAGATTCCTATATGATGTTTTGTCCTAAAAAAAAATGTTCACGGAGCGTTGACTGCGTCTATCCTGACGTGTGCGCACTTATGAATATAATATACTTATATACGCGTATAGTCGTGTAGGTATATATCTAAATAATGTAATACATACAAAAATGCGTAACC
>JANEHU010004250.1:0-25855 GCA_027563435.1 Nasonovia ribisnigri | reverse complement strand
GTAGCAAGAAAAGCCTCTAGATTCACTAAATGTCCAAATTGTCTTGATTCGTTGACAACATCTCAAACATTGTCAAGAGATATTTTAATTGAAAGTATATCCCATGGACATCTACTTAAACCTTCTACAAATTTATTTAACCTCATTAAGTCATTGGAATCCGCAACTCTGAAAGTGAAGGCTACGGAAGGATTATCCTCAGATACTATCTTCAAAGTTATTAATACATTTGGAGAGGTTGGATTAGCACAATTAGTTGGATGTAGTAATATGCAACATAAGCATGGATTAACATCAGCTTTAATCAATTTTCTTTTAATCACGAGGATGCTTTTCATTTGCTCTCGTAACAATTCAATTGAAAACACTAAAAAAAGAAAAAAACAGACTTCATCGGAAGTCGACTAAATTAATTTAAAAAAATTAAACAGTAAAGTTATGTAATAAGCTGTATTAGATTATTTCACTAACCCACATCAATATCTAAATAATTATTATAGTTACGCAACTTTTTATAAAATACTTTATATAATATATCATAATTTTGGAAATATTTACTGTTATAAGTAAGTTATTTTCTTCTTATGAGTTATGGCGTTAATTTTCATAAGTCTCACTTAGGATTATAATAATAAAAATCCAATACATTTCATATTATGTCATGATTACCTAATACGGTCCGACGCATTCCGACGGAATGATAATTCCGGACGATGTTTTTCACTTCAAGCCCGGCCGTGCCTGGCGTCTTCTACTGCCTGCAGGTGAACGGACACCTAGGTCACCATCTAAATAGATCCCCATGATCTAAATGACAATACGCGATCTAAACGACAGGGGATCTAAATAACCATAGGGAACTAGTTGACAACATCCTAGCCGGGGATCTAAATTACCCCTTTTGCGTAAAATCTCACTTGGTCTACTAGATACCCCCTCTGTAGCGGTAATTTAAAATAACATTATAAATTATATTAAACTTATTTTATACTAAACGTATTGTTTTTTCTCTAACAAATGATTAATTTAATTTGAATATGTATCATAAATCATATTAGGTATTACATTACATTAATATTTAACTCATAAGTCATAAGTTATGTCATAAGTATGACTCATAACTAATGAATAATTCATAAGAGACAAGTCATAAGACTAGGTATAGTAAAGAACAGTTTGTAAATTTAATTTTTTTTATTATTTACAATTAATGCTTGAAAATCAAGGTTACTCACCTCATGAGTAACCTAATAACACCAGATCGCCAGAATAATGTGGAAGAAATTAATTGTTCTTATAAGTTGTTATTTTATATTAGTAAATTCCGACATATCGTAGAAGTGTAGAACGGAGATAATAGGTTAGCGGCAGTACTTAAGCGTTCAAATTATATATTTCCAGTGATTTCGTTCAATTTTCAGTAACTTAACATGAACGTAGGTAGTTACTTTTTCGTGTGAAGGAACATATCGGATTTTCGCTCATTTTTTAGTGAAACATGAACGATTACCTATATTTATTTTTTTTCGTTACTTTATTCTTAAGTATAGGGAATTTTAATAATTTTTATAGCAAAAGTTTTTATAATTTTTTTTTTAGAAATTCAATCAATATCATGATTAATATTAAGATATTATATTAAATCTATATACGACAATATACGATAATATTGACAATGTTTACACAATTTCAAGTCAGTGACTGTGGTCCTATCGGTGTTAATTTGTATGAAATAAACTAATTAAACATTTTAAAAACAAAATAACTAGGTACATAATTAAACAATTTATTACTACCTACAAATTATATTAAAACTATTTTAAAACTATTGACGAACGAAAATATTCTTTATTTAGGAACGATAAATAGAACTAGTTCCTTTATTTTGAGTTAGAAATTTCTAAAAAATGTTCCTTTTAAATCTAAGATTTTAAAATGTAATACAAGATACCTTATAAAGTTATCTACCTTAATCAAAAAAAAAAGGTCTATAAGAAAGTCAAATTAAATTTTTATGAGCGTTTGAAGTTTAAATTTTTACAACATTAGATATTATTAGATATTCACTCGATTTCTCAAGTAGGTATCGATTTTCTTATTTTGTTGTAATTCAAAAACGAATAACCGTTACTTGAAATTTATATCATATGTTTATATTCTAATGTATGTATTGTATAATATATACTTCTTTACCTATTTATGTGCATATTATTGTATTTTTAGTAGATTTTAGTATTATTATCTACTTGTTATATTATCTGTAATCTGTTTATTAATTATTATAATGATTGTAAAATATTTTTTATTGTAACAGGACCTTGCCCGTTTAATGCCAAGTAAATAAATAAATAAATATAAATTTGTTGCCTACTAATAAGTAATAACATTAAACTGTTACCTATTTAACCTTTTCAATATAATTTACAAAAATGTAATAGATTTATAATATGCAGTTAAACAATGTTATAAGTGCCTACTAAGCTGGTAGGTAAGCAAATTATATATTTATCATATTATTGTATAAACTATAAGGAACACCAGTACACCACTGAGGCATACCTAACAATAGTTACCTAAAACTTGAAATTTTCAAAATACATTGCAATATGGTAAAAATAATCGGAATAAAATTGATTGTTTTATAAATAAAAACCTTAGGTACCTACAGGTTATTATATCTATATAATATGTCCATTATACATTTATACTGAATACCTAAATATGTTTTGAGTATTAATAATCTTATGTAAGAATGGTATAGGCATATTATATTATATAGGTAACTAAAGTTTAAATAATATTTTTCGTAAAGAAATTACTTTTAAACTGCATTATTAATTACTTGTCTATTTTGGTTTTAGCAGATATTAAATTAATTCTAATTAAGGTAATTTAATGACTTTTAATCATTTCTGTTTGGAATACTTTTTACCTAACCTACCTATACTCTACCTATATAATATGATGATACAGTCATCCTCCAGTAATTAGGTAGGTACACTAAATTTCCGTTTATGGGCTAATATGAGAGCTTTAAGTACAGTCTAAAAACGTTCCAAAATATATTTGATACAAAATAATATACAGTTATCAATTTTATGAAAGTTTTTTTATGTATTTAGATCATTAACATATTATGATATTGTTCATGGTTTTTCTTTCTGTTTATTATTTATATATTAAATTCAATATTCGTACAATATGAAAAAAACAAACACGCACGTGTTCCAAACCTTCAGTACCCTCCCCCACAGTTCCACAGGCTAATGACTTCAGTTGTCGAAGCATCAACCCCCCCAAAAAAAAAAAAAAATAAATAAACCTTGTTTATTTTATTATAATTCAACTTATATTGTACAATTACCTTTTAATAACTGTAAAATGAATAGAAAAACAATTAATTTATTATGGTACAAAATATCTATGTACACTTGTTGTAACTACAAAAAGAAGAACCATGTAGGCTAACACATTTTAAAAATTAGGTAGCCTATTAATGGCTACTACTAGTACTCCCGCAAAATCCCGTGGTGCATTCATATTGATGCTCCTAGAATGGCCCAGGTATTGGTGATGGGACTGTACCTACACTTCTACAGAATCCAAATAATCATCTTCATATCTTTCACTGACAACATACAACAAACCCTCTAATACAACAACTCCTGTATTAAAATTTCAATTTTACTTCAGTGCATTTAAAAATGTCAATAAAATAATTTTAACTATTCTTCAAGTAATTTACCTGACCTTTCTCGAGGTGAATGCATGTCTGCAATACTAGCCCTATTTCCTGTACTTGGTCTGTATGACTGTATGCTTCAACCTTCAACGCTGTTTAGAGTACCTTTAATATTATTATATTTTCAACACACAATGACATATATTAAATGTATTATTTTTGCCAAAAATGAATTTAACCTGCTGTTGTAGCCTGTAGGTACCTACTAATCCCTAATGGACAATGGAAAAATAAATTAAGTACTTAAACCACAATAAAATCATCAAATACACCTACCTACTTAATAATATCATAGGCTGACAGACAGTGGCGCCATTTGAGTTTTTTAATAGGGGTGCCAAAATTTAAGCAGGCCAATTTTTTTTTCATGGGGCCACTTTTTCTTTATATTAGTGAATACATACCTACTATATCTTTTGCGAGACACCGATTCGTAGCTAAAAACTATTTTTATTATACCTACCAACGAAAAAAAGTCATCATGCATACCAATAATACGCATCTACAAATAATAATATGCTTTACCTAATTTACCTCCATACACAATAATAATTTATTATATATTTATATTTTATATGTATTAAAGTATTCATAACAAATAATATATTTTAATTTTTAGGCATAGGCCATCACCTATAGGCGTAATTTTAAATTTTAAACCAGGCCAATTAGAGACAGAAAACAAATAGGGGTGCCAAGGTACACCCAGCACCCCCCCCCCCCAAATGGCGCCCCTGCTGACAGATTAATTTTTCGCTCAGAATCGTTTTTCGTATTTAATGGTTTTATATATTTGAATTCAAATTGAACACCATCCATTACAGTGACCCAATTGTAACCTACTGTAGAGCAGAGCGACACCCACTTGCCCACCTTTTTAATAGTACACCTATTGACCTATTATACAATATAACATTATTGACTATTGTAAAGTTTTGATATAATTTATTATAATTATTATAAGAACAATTTTAATATTAACAATTTTTAAAAATTTCAAGTGGTTTATTAATTTTTGAATAACAACTAAATATCAAAAATGTAGGTGGGTAGACTAAAACATTTGCTCCTCGTGTTAAAATAGCTCGCCAAGTCACTGGTTTCAGTCATGTCCCGTATGTTTTCAGCTGCCTGTCTGTAAAATAATTTGATTATAGATCATTGCAACTTTCTATCCATGTTTTATACTATAATATTATAGTATTGTTGCATTAGTCTATAATTTCAAAAATTCAAATTTTAAACAATAAACAAATTATAATGGTACTTATTGAGGTAAAAAAAAAACCCAATAAGTTATTGAATAATAATTATTAATATTACCTACTACAATTTCTTAGTATAATATAAGTCTTAAATTAATTTTATTTACTAAATGTATTATTGTATTTTTATGTATATATTTTATGAATAATTAGACATAACTCATACGTTTTATTTTTTGGTTTTGAGATCATATACAACTTTAACAGAAAATTTGGCACTGCAGGTCACTACTAATCATCGACAAATTGTATAAATTGGAGATGTCTTGTCTTGTCTTGTCTCCATTTGTTATGTACACTACCATACACTGCCTGTATAGAATGTTATTCACTTTTATTACCATATAGTGTAGGTGTACTGTAAATTGTACAAACTGCAAGTACATATTTCGAACCTACTTAATTGAATTGAATACTAAAATACTGTCAAATATAAATTCAAACTTCCTATATTTGTAATATAATATGTAAACCGAAGTAATTTAAGATTTTTCAAGTGTATGAGCGCCCAGCTCACCACAGACTTTATCCTTCTATCTGTTATGTAACTCGGATGAATAGATATTATTATAATGGTATTTGATTAAAGAATATTTTTGATTTCATCAACAAAAAAATGCCATTTTACATAATTGTAGGTATATAAATTATTATTATTAATTTTAGTTTAATTAAAGTATAATTAATGGTCAATGGATATTGGATAATAAATAAATAAATTATAATATATTATAATGTAATTAATTTTAATCATGCTATTTATATCATTAACTGTTCCTATGTTGGTCAATTAGATCACTCATTTTGAGATCAACTAGATCTTTAGGGGAAAATATAAATTTGGTGATCTTAAAGGCGTATATATGGATCTAGATGGCCTAAGGGGATTTAGTTGACAGGGGAACTAATTGACCCTCGAGGATCTAGTTGACCACTGGGGATCTAGTTGACCACAGGGGATCTAGATAACCATGGGGATCTAGTAGGACGGGGATCTAGGTGATACGTCACCTTGAAGTCTTTAAGATAAACTGTGGTCATATATGATTGGGATCAGGATATGTCAATTTATTGTGAAATGGATGAACAGCAAAAAAACATAGATTATAGTTACAAGAAGAAAGGCTATGCAACAAAATTATTTCAGTGGTGAATGTACAGAATGCTCCAGATGCTTACAAATAAAAATCACTAAATTGAAAATAGCGACTCTGTTGAGGAGGTTGACATACAAAAGAAAAACAAGCATTTTAAAATGAGATTAATATTAATTGCAGTTATTCAAAATATAATTTAAGGAATTTGTTATTAATTTGAATTGATTTGAAAAGTGGATTTATTTTAAATTTTTATTATAGTTAAACTGTTAATTGTTATGATATATGCGTTATGTATTATAAGCGAGCGAAGCGAGAGGCAAATTTTTTAACTTATGTAAAACAAACAGGATGTGCAGCTCGAACATATCTTTAGAGGAAGCTCTGGTTAGTAGAACTATAGAATTTAATTAATCATGAGTCTACTTATCTCTAATATTCGTGGTTGTATTGTAGGTACCAGGTGAACACGTCCTGGCGTCCTGGCCTATATTATAATGAAATAATTTTACAAATGGTAGCTTAATTTAATAGAGTTTACATTTACCATGTCGAGCATTTAACATAGTGCCATGATCAATGATAAAATACATTTTTTACAGGCATATTACAGTCATATTTAGCAATAAAAGTATAAAACGCACTTTCCAATCCAAAGTGGCAAGTAGATAAAAATATTAAATAATATGAAGTAACCGGATCAATAAAAATTAAAAATCGCCGCGCCGTCTTTCGTCCGACAACTCATTGTGCACATAGTTTTTTCGAACGATTGGATATTTTTGAGGTTATAATTTTACCCGCCAAAAATGTGTTATCTTTGAACACGATAATAACTATCGAGGTCTTCTCGAGACTTGAATATTGCTTCAAGCTTCTACTAGTTCTACTTCAAACAGTTGAAACTTGTAAGTTTTCGTGTCTCCTCGGAATTTCAAACCCGACTCGCGGTTAAAGTACACATTTCTTTCACACGTGAATATTATATTATATTTTTTCGGGTTATTAGTCGTCGCGAGACGATTCGCGTTTACGTCGATATTACATTTTTGTTTTGTTTTACTAATTTCCGCGGTGAACGAAAATAATGGAAAACGACTCGCCGAACTTGTTCGACAGCGAACCAATGTCGGTGAAACTGAACTTTCCTGAAAACACCGCCGACGCCGACGACATCTTGACCGAGATTTTAGAAGAAATACGTGAGGACCGCGGACCACCTGT
This sequence comes from Nasonovia ribisnigri, assembly GCA_027563435.1. Taxonomy (NCBI): domain Eukaryota; kingdom Metazoa; phylum Arthropoda; class Insecta; order Hemiptera; family Aphididae; genus Nasonovia; species Nasonovia ribisnigri. Next base: position 18,527 of record JANEHU010004250.1, on the reverse strand, counting down.
CGTAGAAAACGCCGCCGAGTCGACGGACAGTATCGTCGACGAACCACTTGTTGACACTGTCGAGTATCATACCGACGATTCGGATGACGAAGACGACCATACGGCTGACGATCCACAGGCGGAAGCCGACCCCGATCAGTCGACAGACTCGCGGAAAGAGGATTCCCCGGGCGCCAAGACGAAAGATATCCACAAGGGATTGCCCCCCGGCCGCGTGAAGCTGATCATGAAAATGGACCCAGACGTCAATATAGTGGCGGGCGAAGCAGTGTTTCTGGTCACAAAAGCGACGGTAAGCTATTGAACAGAATATGCTGGAAAACGTATTAATTCACATTGCATGTTTGTTCTGTAGGAGCAATTTGTCGCGATTTTAGCACAACACTGTCTCAAAGAGATAGTGGCCACCAACAAGAAAACTTTGCAAAAGAAGCACATAGACGCCGTGATTGAAGACAATGTGCCGTTTGAATTCTTAGAAGGCGCATTGGATTGGTAAAACCGTTTTAATTATGCTCACAATTTTTTACCCTTTATATATTTTGTAATATAATAATGTATTATAAACTTAATATGTCAATATAGCAATATTGATTTGTTTTGAATAATAAAATGTGTTTAACACTGACCGAACAGGCACAGTGACATGAGCATTTTTTATTGGTAAGACACATCAAGTTGGTATGCTACGGATTTTGTAAATTAATCTGGAGATATGTATTATTACTATTTATTTTTTAAATGATTCAATCTTCGGCGATTTTTTTAGACACAATGTATATTTTAAATACGTACAACAAAAAAAATAAATAAAAACACAATACTGCACATAGGTAAACAGAAATAATTTTGTTTTAATCACAATTTTAAGCCATAACAATATGCGACAATAAAAATAAATATAGGTACATAATCAATTATATCCAAATTAAAATAAATATATTTTATAATACAAGCATAGATATAGGTACATAGAAATGAGATTTGAGGTTGGAAAACAAAAAATACTTGAGCCAATTATATTTAAGGAAGACACAAAAAATGATGAATTCTGTTATACAATTGTTGTATAAAACAAAAATGTAAATACCATTTATAAAATTGAGGACGCATTTATCAGGACACCATGACATTATATTTTGTAATTTTGCATGACATATTTTATATTTACATTATTTAATTACAACTTTATATTTTATTTAGAAATATCAAGTATTCTAACTTACATTATTATCTATCTTGAGAGTAAAATTAAAAGCATATATTTGTATTTGCAATTATAATTATAAGGTGTTTAAACAGATATAAGATAGTAAATTTCCAATAAAAAACTTGTATAATTCTGACCTCTATAATTCACCAACAGTTTTGACAATTTATGTTTTTTGTATCCAAAATGGTCTTTAAATATAATAAATATATATTATATTTTACATTTACTTCTTTAGTTATAGGAGTTGTGCAGTATTAGAACTTAGATTTAAATTTAGTTTTAAGGGGAATTACTAATGCTTAATTGGAATCTAACAGTCTATAGTAATAAACATATTATCACATTTATAAAAAGCAAATAACTAATCATAAGGCTTCACATCAATGATTAAACTTTAAAAAAAAAAATCTATCACTAGAAATTAAATGTACAAAAAATAAACGTTTGACATAAAATAATTTAAAATTTACCAAGTATTAGTCTTACAAATTATTAAATTATTTTTAAATAATTCAACGCAATACTACATCATACTTTTGAAAATCAAATGACTTATATGGTAGATATATTAGTTGAATTCTATAATAATAATTAGGGCTGGGATTTTAATACCCTAAAAAAACCAAAAAAATGCATTTAAATTTATTCATTATAGCTGAAAATTGAAAAAAAAATAAAGATCCTGCTGAGACTATGACGAAGGATGTATTAATTGGTTGCCAATTCAGTAATACTTATCGAGGCCTAGCTATATAATTTACTATTCATACAGTAAACAGTTCATCAAACGTCTCTTGTTAATCGCAAATTTTTTCGTTCATTTTATGAAAAAATTGTAAAAATGTATTTAAGGTTAATTTTATCAAAAATGCAAAAAAAAATTAATTGAAAATAATCAGTATCACCCAAAACACATTCTAAACTTACAGACCAACATTTCGAAATACCAGAAAAAAAAATTCCTTTGCATCAAAATCCCAGCCCTAATAATAATCATGATATCAAACTAGTTTGTTACAGCCATAATTTGTTACTGGGATAAGCACACATTTAATTTTGTTACCTTCACTATACATACCTAGTAATTATTACTAATAATAAAACATTTATGTATTAACCTATCCTATCGTATACTACAATTCATTGTGGGATATTACACAGTTGCCTAAATTAATGTATAACATGTATATAATATAATTTAAGACTTGACAAATTTATCAAGTTCAGTTCATAAAATGAATTGTTTGTGAAACCTTATAACATTTTTTAATTAAAATGGTTTGAATGCAAAATTAATACAAAATATCTAATTTATTTACGTCAAAAATAACCACAGCCGTTATTTTCTTTTAATACTTTAAAAGAACAAAAAGTATTTTAGAATTTGGCACACAAATAATTTGAATAATGATTGTTACTACTATTTTCTAATAATTTTCATAATATATTAAATATTTAATAATAATATGTCTAACATTTATAAAAATTATTTTTAATTTTAGTTGTCAACAGTAATTCCAAGTTTTAAAATACTTTTTATTGCTTCAGTTATTATAATAATCAGTAATACCATAACTTTGATCAACAAAAATTTTTGGAATACCAACTATACTGATAATTAATATATAATAATACATTCATCAGTGTCAACAATGTCTTTAAAAATAAAATTTAATACAATATTTTTAAATTATTGCTTTAAGTTGAAAGGTATAGTTTAATGTTTGTGATAATTGTATATTATTTAAATTTAAAATAGGTAATAGTATATTTTATGTAATTGTGGAGATTGATTATATTAGGTAATTGTATAATCTTAATAATAAAAAAACTTAAATATTATGTGTATAATTAACTTTAAAACATTAAAAGTTGTAGTGATAATGTGCACTTAAATATTAGTCTTTGGTAAGGGTGCTAACACTTAAAGTTCTGATTTATTATGTCACCATATGAACACTACCATGGTTTATTCTTTCATATAAATGTAAATAATGAGTTATTCACTGTGACTCACTTTAACATAAAATAATAAGTATGGAGTTAGTGCTGAGTTCTTGGATGATTTGGATTCTAAAATTTGTGTTAATTGTGCAACAGACATTGTTCTTACTGTTTCATCATCACACTCTAACCACACGCTATCTCCACCTTCTGAATTATCTAATATTCTTACTCCACAACATTCTAGACTACGGCACCACCGTCCAATCGAAGAAACTTTTCCTGAATCGATTGAATCACTTGACTGACTATTAGGAGCACCAGAAGATGACGTTTTTGAAGATATTTTAAGAAATCGAAAAAGACCATTTGATATTGATGATTTTTTATAATTTGCTGGTAATGTACCATTGGTTGTGACGGAAAGGCTTCCTGTCTTGCGTCGATCACGAGGACAATTGATATACTCGTCAAGGTTGTCCTGAGCCTTAACATATGCGACATAATGCCCAGACGCAATTGTAGCACCCAAATGCATTATTATGGCATACAGTTGGTAACTATGAGCTCGAGTTTTTTGTTGTGAATTGAGAGATAAACACTTTTCACAAAAACACTCCAATGTTAAAGGTGTTGGCATGTGTTCATTCACTTTTGACACAACAGCTCTAAAAATTAATATATTGGTATTTGTTTATAGGTACACGACTTATGTTAATATGAATTTATACCTGTAGTTGGTACAAAATCGTTTTAAATGTAATGTCAGTAATCGGGGTAAACTTTCATATCCAACACTTCGTTTAGCTTCATTATATCGACAACACTGTTCACACCAATATTTGTCAGTGTCTTGTAAATATTCTTCAGTCACTATTGCAGAATGGTACAATTTGTTTACGCTGTCATAATCTAGAATGAATTATAAGCATATATATGCTAAAATGAATGAAAATAATTAAATAAACCATAACAAACCATAAGGATTGAATTCATTTTCGGGTGATATGTCTCCATTAGTTAAACCATTTATAGGAACACAGATGTCACAAAAACTCTCTTTTCGTTCCGTAACAAATTCACATTCTAAACAAGTGGTGCGAAGTAGGGATACACCTTGAAAATCATCAAACATTGATGTACTGCTACTACTGCTGCCACTAGGAATGCTTTCATTTTCATCTGATTGGGCAACATTTGTAGTTCCATTTACTACATACATTTGTTTGTCATCTAAAAAAAAATGTAGCCGTATATTCTTTAAAACTTTTGTTATGATTTTTGTATAGCAAATTATTTACCAGCAAAATTGTCATTTTCAGGTAAAACCACTTTATCACTAGCAATATTAACACTGGGCGGTAGAATGCCATTGACTGGTCGTGTTTTACTACTGGATGCAATTTTTAAAGACTTTCGCACTTGACCAGAAAATTTTTTCAATTTATTAGGTGCAACAGTTTGAATGACTGGAGCAGGTGCTACAAAACAATTCACTTGGGCAGAATGCTGCATGACTAATTTGCATCCTTCTCTAATATTATCTAACAAGCAGACAAGCAGTTCGTGAGCGTCGTGTTGTTGGTTTCCCTCAAAAATTGGATTAACATCTCTATTTATAGAACATTGAAATTGAATTAAAAATAATATTTATTAAAACATTTGTCATCTATTATATACCTTAATGATTGCAAAAATACTTCAGGTTGATATGGATCTGAACTGTCTTTGAGCTCACAATTATGTAACGCTTCGAATACTTGATGAAGACGTTCAGTAACTTGTATGATTTTTAGATCATTCATACTAACATTTAATGATGATTGAAAGTTCCACATTTTGCTGCTGACTGAGCTTGTACTTCTACCCAGAGAAGAACATTTTCCCTATGAAAATAAGAAAATAAAATTGCATGAAAAAAAATATAATATTACAAATATTTGGGTATAGTACTTTGAGTCCGTTTGTTGACCGCCCTGTGATTTCTTGTAACTCTGTGATAAGGTGATGAAGATTGTGCAAAAATGAAGGTGCAAATCTTAATGTGTATAAGACACTGTTTAAAAAACAGGTGTTACCAAGATTGCATAAAGTTGCCACGCCAGGGGACCCATTGCTTTCGTTGTCACAAGAACAGTTTATTTGCTGCTGCTGCTGCTGCAGCTGTTGCTGTTGCTTGATATGCCGGATAACTTTAAAGAAAATTAAAATGTTATAAATTGTCTGTATTAGACAACTTATATTGAAATGCAAGTATACATTTCATAACAAAAATAACTCTAAGTATATCATTAATGTAAACAAACTAATTAATTACTCAACACAAACAGTAAATTGTTATTATTTAAAATCCTCACACAGGTAAAGAATTTTTATTTTTTAAATTAAACATATCAAGTTTAACCAAATTAAAAACAGGATTTCATTATGCAGGTACCTACATAGAAAATATCAATTAAAAATACTACAATAATTTAGGTAACACTAAAAATATTATATAAATCAATTAAGTTGTACTTAAAAATGGTAAATAAGAATTGTTTTGAATTAAAGATTTAAAACATATCACCTGATTTAAGTTAATTGCCATGTCATCCATCCTTCCCTCTAATAACACTAAATATGTTTATTTTTTTATGTATATATTATATATTGGAGATGATTCAATTACAAGAAATATTAAATTAATAATTATTACATGTCTTATAAAGTTATAAAAACACACAAAATGGATAAATTGTAATAGAAGTAAAAAAAATTCTATTTGTATTCATGAATTTGTATATACTGTGTCCGTAAAAATAGGTTATAGTATACAATTAAATTGCCCATAATACTCAGTACACTATACTCATTTTTGAATTCTGAGGGGCATGAAACTAGATTATTTGATCATCAACCTCCAGCAGACAGAATTTAAAAATATGAATAGGATACTGATTAATGTAGGTAACAGAGTTAAAGAGTATACCTAGTTTTTGCAGACACAGAGTATATGAAAACATAATTATTTATTTTATTAATTTAAAAATACATTTTTTCTTTTTAAAGTGATAAAACGTTATGTATTGATAATGAATAAAAAAAATAATGGTAATGAATTTTCTTAAAATGAATATGTATATCATTATACTCTACCAAAGATACTAAACCCAAGAACTAACTACATTACAATGTATTATATTAACTGCTTATTTGTATAAAGACACACTACATAAAATGTATGGACAATATCAATTACCTATTAAACAAATTTAAATTAGTTTTAAGACTGATTTATTATATATAAGCAGGTATTAAAACAATTTTTAGTAGTTAAATGTATAGGATTTTTCTATCAAATAGTTTTTTTTAATAGAATATGTATAAAAAAAAAATACTAAATGGGGTTAACAATATATTTATTTATTCATTTAAAATTAAAATATTTACTAGCCAATCTATAAAATTATAAGATAAATATTGTTCAAAGATAGATAACACGATTATAAATTATTAATAATAATAAATAATATTGGAATGTAAATAATAAAGTGCGTTAAATTAGATTATAATAATGAAGTTTATAAGGAATGCTTAAAATCTATATGCAATCGTTTTACAACTATATAGCTTATTATCACTAAAATGAAAGAATGCTGAAAATAAAATGTTTATAATAACTATTGATCCTTTTTTTCAGTGTTAACCTCTTTTTCATCTTCATGATCGTCAATATTATCATCAACTGTATCGACAGGTTCATTAAAAGCTTGTTTTACATAACTATAAATAATTAATTGTACAATAATAACAGCAAAAATAACGGATATAGCTATAACTCTATATCCTTGGATATTTAAAACTTGCCCAAGAAAATATTTCATAGAAAAAAATCCAATAAAAGGAACAGTAAACATTAGAAAACTGTAACCTAATAAATACCACATAACATGGCTTTCGAAGTCTGGTGGTTCCATATTGAAAAATTATAGATTCACTAATGAAAAGTATAATAATACAGACTTAATGAACAGCAATTAATAACAACTAAGATAAATTATTTAATCGTGAACAATTTATATACTGCAATATATTGCAATTTAAAACGTTTTAATTAACAAAACTTGATTGGAAAAATTGTAAACTTCAGTTACCAGGCTGGTCAAGAGGTGATGCCATCGGGTTAAGTTGGGAGAGTGCATAGGATTTAGATTGTAGTTGCCTAGATGCTGATAAACACAACTTCTTGCGTGGTGGCTGTTCAGCTGTCTCTGCTGACGATAAAACTGTCATTTTTCTTAACCCTAAAAAAAATAATAATTACAATCTATTAGCCAATAATGATTGTACTGCATTATAGTAGACATTAGTAAATTAAGTTTAATTAATGGACCCTGAAATCTGATTTTATCAAACTAAAAAACTTCTCAACAGGTAGGTATCTATTATCTGAACATAAGCAATGATTTAAAAACAGGTTGCGAATTCTACTCAAAGATTCAATTCTTAAGTGAGATCCATTGATTTATAAGGGTATTGGCATATTTCAAGTCCATATACAGTTAATTCTATGATTTTAATATTATGATCCAATATTATAAATTTATACAATAAGTACAGGAAGCGTAATCAGCTTGTGCAAATAAAACTGCAGGCACCGCCGGTTAAACGGAAAACTACTAATGGTCCGGCAGAAACGCCGAATTCAGTCGATTAGACAGACAGTTCTAGTAAAGTCTTAAAGCACATACTTGAAAACTGGTAGCCAGAAGGGCGGGTGGCGTGATAGTATTTTAACGAGTACCGATGGAGAGGAAAACACAATTACAACGACAGCGACAATACCGTCGTGGTCGGTTACACTCACCAATCGGACATAGGAGATTTCATGGAAATGACGTGTGTGCATAGAAAGAGTGTTCACGGAGATCGTTTTCGAATGTCACCGAACCAAAACCGTGAGCGCGCGATAAGTGTTCAGGCGCGTTTGGCGGACGGAGATCGACACTTGAGTTCTTTTTCCAAGCAGTCGCTTTTCTCCGTTTTTCGATTTTCTATCGAGTACCTGCTCAACCGAGCGCCGACGAGGGTGCGAGAGACGATTATGATGATTATCACGGGCGAACCGACGACATGGGCTGGTCCACCATTTTGTCGTGTTAACACAACTTTGTACTTACACAGCAGTTACACAACACCGTCAATAGTGGTGCGTGCGGGTGCTTGGCCGGCGGGGATACCACCTCTGGAGGAAAAACCTTCCCGAGATATAATTTCCCGAAGACCGTCCGTCCACCGGATTTTTCCGATTCCGCGGACAGGATGTTTTACATTCAATTTCACGACCGGTGGCGGAGGTCGAGACCCATAATAGAGACATTTCAATATCAGATCGTCCCTGCCGTGGGTAGTTGGTTGGGTGGAAGCTTTTAAAACGGCAGTTTTTAAATTTTCTCGTACCCCCCGAGCGCACAGATATTTTTAAACGTCGGTCGGACGGCGCTTATCACTTTGTGTTTTATTCCTCCATGACGCAGTGCGCACATACGGTCTTGATCCCCCACCACCGGCCGAGACACGAGTCGTTTTCAGGTTATAGTGCGTTTGTTTACCGTGAGATAATTCCTCTTTCTAGTTACTGCTGTTCTCCGTTTTCGTCGAGCGAATTGTTTTTCATCAACGTTTCAGCGCTCTTCAAAGGTATGTTTTTTCGTTTCGAAATCCCATTTGTTTTTCAAATAACCGCCCTGTATCCCCGGTTGTGGCTGTTGTTATAAGAATAATCGCGAAACACTCGCCAAATCGGAGGATCGAATCGGATGAAATTTCTAAACCGCGTACTGTTTCGTTTGTTATAGATGCCGGAGGCGTCCGCTAAAAAAGCCAGTAAATCGGCCTCAAAGGTCAAAACTGAAAAAGTCGTCGAATCTGCCGACAAAGAGAAGAAAGTAGTCAAACAGAAAAGGCGCCAGAAGAGGCCCTACGGACGTTTGTACTCCCGGGCAGTGTTCACAGGTTTCCGTCGAGGACTCCGCAATCAACATGAAAACACCGCTCTACTCAAAGTTGACGGATGTGATTCTAAAGCTGACTCTTGGTTTTACGTTGGAAAACGTGTCGCCTATGTCTACAGGGTATGTATTACTTGCTTTTAATGTGATTTTTAGTTTTCGTGGTAATATTATATCATAACAAGTAGCCAGTAGGTTAGCATCTAGCTCTTCAAAAGAAAAAAATCATTTTATATTTTCTTAATTCGATGATCTAAATTTACAGACAAGTATCTTGTATTTATTTATCAATGATGGTGTCAAATGATTTGAACTGATTTTAGTTTATTGACAACTCAAATTATAGTAACTAAATATTAAATTAAGATAGTTTATTAAGGGAGATTGAAATAATTTATAATTTTATATGTTGATAAATAATTTTTTCAATGTATCTACATATACAAATTATTAATTATTTGTTTTAAATAGTGAAAATTTGATTGGATGTGTTTGTAGGCTAAGCGATTAGTGTCAGTTCCTGGACGCCCAAAGAAGAAGTCTAAGGTCCGCGCTATCTGGGGTAAAGTAACCCGTCCCCACGGTGCCACTGGATCTGTACGAGCAAAGTTTAAGACCAACCTTCCCGCTAAAGCGATGGGTCACCGAGTCAGGATTGTAAGCATTTCTTTTCTTTTTTTTTCACTGACTATAATTCAGGTCTATAAGTTTATTGACTGTAGATCAAACATTTTGACTCGTCTTTATATATTAAATTCCATATTTTAACAATTATTTATTTTCTTTTGTTTCAGATGATGTATCCTTCCCGTATTTAAGCTATTGTAATGCATTTGACAATTTTCAGTTTAAAAAAAAATAAAAAAAATGAAAAAAATCGTATAATTCTGTATTTTTGTTTATTTCTCTGTTAGTTAATAAGTGAACATTACACTAAATATTATTACATTTAAGGTATCATTGTATAAATCGGACAATTTTTCCAACTTATAATTTTACTTGCCATTGGGTTATAACCATGTTTGACCAAAATGGCTGACAACCTTAAGGTTTCTGGTGCTGAAATTCCATTTTGGCGTGTTACAACTACAGTCCACATGTGTAATGAGTCTGATCCTTTTTTACCACAAAACGCTAATATTAAATGTGTATCAGGATCTGCATCAATAATAGTTGCTGTTATGTCTCCTGTAAAAAAACATAAGTTATGGTATGGACACTTTAAATAATGACTAATGGGTAATATTTAATTTGGAGCACCTCCTAGTGGACTTTGTATTGACCAAAGTCCTACTTCTTTTTCAATTGTTGGCAGTTCAATTACAGCACTGTGATCATCAATTAATAATGGGTTATCAACGTTCCATACTTGTCTCAATGTGGTTTTATTATATCGCAAAAGTTCTCCATGAATGCAAACGCCGTCTTCAACAAACTCTTCATGTTCTGATTCTATTACCATAATAGCCAGAAACCATTTTCCCAATAACTGTAACAGATTATTACATTACCTAATTTTAGATATTCATATTCAAATTTTTGTTACTACCTGATCAATGTTGACCTTATTGAAAGGTTTGATTTTTGGACATGGTTTAAGTTCTTGGTCATCTTTAATAGGTCCACCGTATGCTGTAAATACATAGATAATCAACTGTAATGTCAGCAAATGTAAAGACTCCATTTTGCCTTGAGAGCATAGAAACGAATGCTTAAATCGCAATACAGTATCTGGTGAGTTAGCCATTTATTGTGTAGGTGGTTTGAACTTAACAAGATTAAATGTAGCCTTTAAGTAGGTTAAATTATATCATTTTATATTTAAAGAATTATCAAAAATTTGCACTTCCTGTCTACACATGTACTGACTGATAAAGCATAATGACATACGACTACTATTATTATTTATTTTTATATTATCTTGTCCAAATGTATTTATGGTTTTGGTTCAATTTAAAATATTTGCAGATACATAAGTCCTAATACCTTGAAAAATCCATTTATTGAAATTGTAGTGCCTCAGTAGCCCCTCTTCTGGTAACAAAAATATAATTAGTTAATCAAACATTTAAACTTAATAAATTGTATTCATGACTATTTTTCCAATGTTAGCAGTTAAAAATGCAATAAAGTTGAATTATGATAGTGAAAAATGTTTATGCACAAAATCTGAGCTCAAGATAAAATTAATATATGTATACCTTTTATAAAACCTAATTTTAACTCTATCCTAATAGTTATTACCAAAGATTTGGACCCAATTTAACCAGAACCCACATCACCCTTAAAAATCTGGACAACCAAAACTAAAATAATTTTTTCTTAAGAGACCTTTATAATTGTTGGTTATAAATGTCTCATAAATATATACAATATTTAACTACTTTTTGCATATGTTTTTGTTGCTTATTCACAATAGTGTCGTAAACTATTTGAATAATAGTATTAACAGTTTAAAATTTAAATACTTTTATTGTACGGAATAAATGAACTTATTTTCTAGTTTTTTATTTAATTTTTTTAATTTCCAATTTTCATATTTAATATCAAACAAATTATCGGTTCTGGTTATTTTTTTAGATTATAATAAAATGTACCTAGAAAAGATATAATTCAGTTACATAATTAGGTTTGGGACTTACATATTTTCATTAGGTAATAATCTTTAAAGCTCATTGTCACATCCAAACATCTCTATAAGTAACACAATTATTTATTTTATTGTTGATTAATTACTGCATATTGGATAACGTTTAAATTGTGTTGTAACTTATTTGTTGATTGCTACAAAAACCATATTTTTTGTTTTAGAAAATATTTGAAATACTTATAAAAAGAATTCAAGTATTACTCAAATTTATCTGCATTAATAGTTATTATCACTATGTATTTTAAATGCATATTTTTAGTTATCTTTACAACACTGCTTGATGGGTAGGTATGGAATATTTTAAAATTTTAGTGTAATAAACTTTTTGATCCAGACAGTTATCTGAATGAACATTTTATAAGTAATATTAATCATTAGTTATAAATGTAACATAATAATATTTTATCAAGTAAATTTCCAAGAAGTACTTTAAAAATTAAATGGGTAGGTATTAAAGACATTTAGTTTTCAAATAAGTTTTTCTGGACCACAACTACAGTGACCACGAGTTATACCCAAATATTTTATTAAGTTTTGCATTTTAGTCTTTGAACGCCAATCGCATCCGGCACACAAAACCTTAATTACTAATTTTGGTTCTAAGTCTTAATCAAACCAAAAAATATTAGAAAGGATATTTAGGAATCTAGGATGTTAATAAATTTAACAAACGTCTGTTTATTAAATTCATCTATATGAATACAATAAATTTTAATTCAAGTTGTAAGTGTAAAGAAAACTAAATGTATAGACTTTTAAATCTAAAAAAAAAACATCCCAACCATTCCATTATTACAGCATTTGTATGTATCTTAGTTTTATTTTTTTTCAATATTTTATAAACTTTAAAACCAGTAGTTAGAATTAATCATTATTATTTTTAATATTTTTTCACCAATGGCAATTGCATTATAGTACTTGTGAATAATAGAATCTGGACACATTTAAAACCCACACTTATTGCTCAGCTTTACATAATCAATTTTTGATATCCTGAACTGTGATTAAAAATGATTTGTTGATTTAAAATAATATCTTAAAATATTGTTTAAAAAAACTTGTTTTCTAATACCTGTACTTGTCAAAATTGAATACTGAAATATTTACTTTTAAGATAGATATTATATAGTACAGTCTAATTGTATGGTCATAAATTAATAATTATAGTTATTTAACAGTAACAATTCATTAAATTACTTACACCATTTGGTGATCTGCCTAAGCAAATAGGCATTCGTGTAGCAGGTGATCTACTACCTCGTTTTAGGTGTATCAGGTGATCTATCGTATTATACTAGGTATAGTTGGTGATCTACAATTATATAATTAATAATATTACTACCTATTATTATATTATTCTAGGTGAGATATAAATTTGTTTTATGAAATGGCAAAATTAAATACTAAGTTTGAATTTGCATATTTTTGCATAATATTTCGTCATATTTTAAGAAAATTAATTTTTAGCATATTGGGCATATTTAGTTTTATTTTTATAAACGTAAAATTGTTGGGAAAAATCATAATTGGATGGTCGTAGTTTGCTGTATCTAACACGAAAGTCTGTTTACGATAGTCTCTTTATCGTTTAATAATCAACCTTTTTATCGACAATTGAATAGTTGTGGTAAAACTTAATGACATCTAGATTCTAAATTGTACAATGAAATGAGAAGCAATACGTTTTTATACTATTAAAATTTTTTTTTAATTTGTATGTAGATCACTCATCCTAAATTCGCAGATCACTCTATTACAGTAAATCACCTGCTACGCGAATGCCAGCAAATATAACTATAAACTACTTAGTTGGATATAAATTTAATTTACAGTGTTGTAAATGTTATTTATACTTTAGTATTTATTTGCTATACCTACTTCCCACAAAATTATTTTAATAAAAATGTTGATGATAAGTAATACTATTTTGGTGCCTGCCACCTGGATGAAAGGTAATGCCATTAATCAGTGGTAAAGTATAAATAGCAAAAATTTATATCATAATAGTCCTTTATACAAAATAAATGCATCAGCATTTTATCGTAGACTGTTTTATTATTGATGAAGTAATAAAGGATTTTAAGGAAAAATTTATTTTGCAGTCTTGGTAATTTTGTATTTACAATTTTTGAATATTATCTGTGATCTTCCACAACTTCATTTTTTTTTTTAATAAAATACAATTTTTATTTTATGATTTCACTGTAGAATACGACATACATATTATCATTGAGTATATATTTACAATAATATATACTCAATAATATTATGTAAAGCATTTCAATTTACCTACTCTAATAATAACTATTGTTTTGCCTTAATAACAATATAATATTTTTAATAAACACTTTTCTGAATATATATGAATATATAATAAATAATTAGAATGGAATGTTAAAATAAAAGTGACCAAACTAACAATAAAAAACAAATGATAAAATAATTTGGTAAATGGATTTCTTATACATCTTCTGGATTGAACATTCCCTAAAACCAAACAATTCAATAATTAGGCACCCAATGTAAAATGGGAAAATTGCAAAAATATCAGACATAGAACTCACCTTGGCACGACGCAAAATTGAATCTTTACTAGCGTCATATGGGTGATCTTTGGAAGGAATTTCGAGGACTGCTGGGATCGGTTGTGTATGTCCTTCAATCACATGGCGAATCATTTCAGCAACCTGTTGATGGTTTAAACAAAATGTTTATCATGTCAGATGTGAATACATCACTACCATAGACCTGTTAACTTAGTTTATAGGTCTATGAACACAATTATTGCTTACGTTTTGGTTGATGAGTATTATGTCGATATCATCTCGTTTGACAAACCCTTTGAAACATTCTTCAATATCAATTATTGCTGTATCTAAATAATTACAAAAATACAATTAAACAAAGTCCATTTCCTTTCAAGTTTCAATACTGATCTTACTTTTGTCAACAACCATGAAATTCGAGTGTCTGTGTTTGTTTATTTCACCAACACCGCCCAACAAGAAACCGACACATGTGTCCTAAAACGAAAACAACAAAACATAAATGCATGTGCTTGAGACATTTTATACTATCCAAAATCGAAAAAAATATACATATTTATAAACCGAAAAGGGCGGGTCTCCCATACGTTAATCGTGTATAATTACACAGCAACTACTTTCGTAACTATACTTACTTCGTCACCGATCACGGCCAATAATTTACCCTTAACTGCTGAGTGCATGGCCATTTTTAATTAGACGACTATTTGTTTCGGTACAACAATATAGTGAACTCTTAAACCTGTTAACACAGAATTTTTTCAATTATTAGAATCACTTCACCGTTCAACTAGTTCACAGTTTCACACTCGAGAGTGAAAAAGAGAACGCCCTTATCATCTATTAATTTTTGACTGATAATAATAAAGCAGACAAACATATGGTTTTATCTTGAATAATAAAATTGATAACAACCCGGCCCGCCCAATTCCGAAACTAAAAATAAAGATTAAAGCAATATTTCATATTTGTATAGCACACAAACATATAATAATAAAATAGACCAGGAATGAAGTGAGATATGTGAAGCTAACATGTCTAATTCATATAAATCTGCGGTCTTATCAGAGAATAATGTGAGGTTTAGCCATTGTCCACAGCTCAGGGCACCCCTGAATTTCACGGATTAATACAACTAATACCGGTATTTGCGTTATTACAATATTACATATTTAGTATTTACCTACTTGGCAGTCGACTACTTTATAGTTCAGAAATTCTATAATCTATGCTTAAGCCTTCAGCTACCTAATTATTAAGAACATTCGAGTGGATCTAGAATTCTAGAATCTAGATGTATTTGTTGGTACTTTGGTTACGGTTGATACATGCAGTTATAGTACTACGAAATATGAAATATCTTAATCTACATTATTGTCTTGTACCTACTAGGTAGGCACGTAGTCAGAAAATATTCACTAGGTGGGCCAATGTTAGATGGGCCCCCTACCTAAATATACTACCTTGTAGGGGTGGACCCCCTACCTTATTATATTATAAAAAGGTAGTTATCAGTATACCATTACTATAAATATAAAAGTATATAACCTAATAATATCATTTCATTATGCCAATAATAATAAGTGTAATAAAAAAAATTTGATAAAATACATAAATAAAAACCAAATACAAATAATGTTTTTAATAATAATAATAAAATTCAAATATTTAATATATAGACATAATTTTTCAATTAAATACTATAAATATAATTCAAATTCTAATATAAAAGTATTTTTCTATTTTTATGTTTTATAGAGAATCTATTGACAAATTCATCTAGGTCCAAACTTTTGGCAATTTTTTAGATTCTGAGCGAAGCGATGAATGTATTGGTTTTACAATGATGTGTGTTTTTTTTTTTATTTTTGTGTCTGTCATCACGTTTTAGGACAGAAAAAATGCTTCGATTTTCTTCAATAGTACCTTTTCTGATAGGAAAGTGAATCTAGTTGGTACTTTGGGGGGTCAAAAGTCAAAATTTCCCAGTAGTTTTCATGAGCGCCTGGAAAAACAAATGAAAAATTATGGGAAAAACGGGAATTTTTACGGAAAACCAATTTTCGACAAAATCGATTTTGGTTTTTGGTATAACTCTAAAAGAAATGACCGTAGAGACATGAAATTTTGACCGAAAGTTTATATAAGCATTTTCTACACACCATATCATTTTCAAAATATTCTGACTTATTTTGAGCTGTTAACGGACATTTTCAGTTTCCAATTTTTTTAGTTTTTTTTTCTATAAATGTCAATAAAATTTTATTTGTTGGGTAAAAATCTTGAAAATTTAATAGTAGGCTTCTAATATATAGTTTCAAAGGCAGATGAAAAATATTAAAAATCCGTAGTCACAATTTTTATTTATATGTAATCAAAGTTCAAATTTTGACAAAATACGTAAAAATGACGAAAATGTGCAATTTATTTTGAGTTAGAAATTCATAAAATTTTTTCTTTTTAAATCTAAGGTTTGAAACTGTAATACAAGATTCCTCATAAGTTTGCCTAATTTTATCAATAAAAAAAAGTTTAAAAGCAAGTCATAATAAATTTTTATGAGCATTTTAAGTTCAAATTTGTATAAGATTAGATATTCACTCGATTTCTCATGTAGCGATTTTCTTATTTTGTTGCAATTCAAAAACAAATAATTGTAGATGCATGAAAATTTCACTGAATGTTTATATAAGCTATTTCTATACACCATTCAATTTTGAAAATATTTTGATTTGTTTTTAGCTGCTTACAGACATTTTTAGTTTTCTTTTTTATAATTGTCAATAAAATTTTATTTGGTGGCAAAAAGTCTGAAAATTTAATACAAGCTTTCTTATATTATATATTGTTACAACATCAGTTGAAAAATTTTAAAAATACATAGGCACGATTTTTTTTTATAAGCATTTAAAGTTCGAATTTTGACAAAATTTATCGAAATCTCGAAAATTATAAATAATTGTAATTAAAAAATTATAAAATGTTCAGTTTTTATAACTAAGTGTTGAAAATTTAAAAATAAAATTCTCATAAATAAATCATACTGTAACCAAAAAATCTAAAAAATATATCAACACATTTATTTTTTACAGACATTTTAATTTCAATTTAGACAAAATTTCATATTTAAACCAAGAATAATGATTTTAGTTATTTTGATATAATTTAAAAATATTATTTGTTGTTATATGAAACTTTTAGAATATATTGTTATATTTTATATACACGCAATGGCATTTAAAATATAATTTTTTTGAGAAAAATGAATTTAACCAACTATAGTAAATACTAATGCCTATAATACTAAAATGAATTACTTTATTCACAATAATATCAACAAATACATTTAGACTTAGTAAGATATTATAGACTGACTGACCGTCTTCGCTCAGAATCGTTTTTCTTATTCAATGATATTATATCATTGGATAAAAATCTAACACAATCCATTACAGTGGTCAGTGACTCACTTGTAACCTACTGTACAGCAGAGCGACATACACTTACCCGCCCTTTTTTTTTTTCTATACAAATACTTGACAAACTGACGAGTCGGTCATTTGACATACAATTTCGCATATAATTTTTTAATCTTCTTAGACAAGAAAAAGTCCTTTCACATGGTTAGATCGTTTACGATATTATGACTTATAAAAATAAATTATCAGTTATCACAATATTATCACCGATTCTCGGTAGCAACACCGATTCTCGGTAGCAACAGAATTTAAATGTAATACAATACTAGGGTTGCCACATTTGGCTAGGGTCTTGTCGGGACGTTATAGAAATTTTAGGATGGAGTGTATAAAAATACTAAATTTTGAAAGAAAAATTAGAGTTCTTTATTTTAGAAAAACTATTAGTATATTTATTAAGGTTACATACAAAAAAAATATTTGTATGCCGTGTGCCCGTGTCCTACGTAATTTGTAAATACCATGAATCCGATAATCGCTGTACGGCCCGACCGATACGATTCTGAGAACGAACGAAAGTGTCCGACGTAAACAAGCGATACCTAACGATTATTATATTATCGATATGACCGATTTAATTGGATTTTAATCGCATACGTTTAGTTGTACAAGAACATGATACAAGTTGAAAAACAAAATTTTTTGTTTTCGATCATGTCATGCATATTTGTATGCAATAAAGCGAAATTTGCAATGCACAGT
>JANEHU010004249.1:0-19673 GCA_027563435.1 Nasonovia ribisnigri | reverse complement strand
AATCAATGTTATAAGTAATTTGATGTTAATCATAATTTTTTTTTAGGGAATTAATTTTGTTTTCATTCCAATTTCAATTGAATTTAGTTGTATTAACTTTTAATTCAAATATCTATAACTAGATTGGTAGAACAAATTAAAATTGTTATTTTTGGTTTCTCACAGTCACATATAGTACCTACCTGATAACTTTTTAAGTTAATATGGAATGAAACATGTTTAAATGTTTAAATTGACAACAGAATCAATTAAGTATGTATAAATATATTATTTTTTTTATATAAAATAAATAAATTTTTTAAATAATTTAAAATAATTTTTTTTTTTAATTGCATTTAGATAAAGAAAAAGTGTGCAGCATCAAGGCTAACTACTTCTACATTTGTAAAATTTGTTGATAACATTGTTTTTATGTTTAAACAATTACCTTAAATTATTGACTTACTATTAAGTAGACCATAAGTTGTAGGGCTATGGAGTTTTTACCAATCTAAATTGAAAAATTTTAAATTTTTTTTTTTTAATATGAGTATGTCATTTTCATGCAATGTTAAAATAATTTTATATCATAAAATATTAATTAAAAACTCACCTAATTTCAAAAATAAGTAAAAAGATTATTATTTTTTAAAACATCCATAGCCCTAAAAATATGTTGTAATCTAGAGTACCTAAATAATGTAAAGTGTGTTTAATGTTCATTAAATTTTTATTAATTTATCTTGGGCTGTGGACATATCAAGTGTTGATATTTTTTACTAGTTATGACCTTACCCAAATTCTGCAAAACTTTGCACTACGGAAATTTGTTCATATTCTAGTAAAATTATTGATAACTAATGTGTTTATTACCTTTGATAATTTAGTATTAAATTAATGTCCATTATTTGGTCTGTTCACACACAAGATAGTTTTGATTCAAAATGCAAATTATACATTATACAAAAAATATATCCCAGAATACCTAATATTTATAAATGGAAAGTCGGGTAGGCACTAAGAAAAACGGGCTCTGAGCCTATAGCCCCACATCAGATTGACAATACAGGACTCGCTTCCTCGATGCACAAAATATTGTAATATCAGTCTGATGTAGGTTATTTATTTTGTTGTGTCCCTTTATTTGTGTAATCAAAATAACTTAGCTATTCCATTTTTTTTTTTATAGTTTACACAGATTAATTTGTAATTATTTATTTTTAATGAAATGAAAACCTTAAGAGATAGGGGCATTGTAAAAATGTATAACTAAAAAAAAAAAACGGAATGTGTGAATAGACCTTTAACTACTTTAGTCTTGGCTCTAAATCCTGAATCCAAGTACATAAATTATACATTTGTATCTGTATATTATTTATGAATTATTTTTCAAAATACATAGACATTTTTGATTTACTTTGTTTTAAAATGAATAAATGTTATCTGTTTAATATAATAATTTACCATAGTAATTAAGATACACCATATTGTTTTAAAAAAAATATTTATTTTGTAATTTACTAGTCAATCTGATATAGAAATATAAATTATATTATGAGCGTCGTGTAGTTTGGATTACAAAGGTGCTTATTTGAATTCTGAAAATTTAAACGGTGATAAATATTTAAATTTTTTAAAAAATGATCTTCCTATTCTTTTGGAGGATGTTCCTTTATCACGTCGAAAAGATTTACTTTGGCAGCAGGATGGTGCTCCAGCCCATAATAAAGGCACTGTTATCCAATATTTAAATTCAACTTTTGGGTCAAAATGGATGGGAACATTCAGTCCAGAAATATGTTGGCCACCTCGTAGTCCTGATTTGACTTCGCCAGATTATTTCCTTTGGGGATATCTACAAAGTGTAGTTTATAAGGAAATGCCATCTAATGTAGACGATCTGAAACAGAAAATTAAAGATGCCTGTTCAAACATTCCAAGTCATGTGTTAGTGAAAGCTACTACAAAAGAATTACTTAGACGATTGGAAATTTGTTTAGAAGTGGATGGTCGTCAATTTGAACATTTATTAAAATAATATTATTGTAAATAAACTTAAATTAACAACTTACATGCATTATATTTTCATTTAATTTACTTTCTTATTCTAATAATAATTAGATAGAATAAGGAACCAAGAATCGAATAAGACCATGTTTAAAAAGAATATTTTATTAATGAACCAATAGGTATTAATTCAATATATTATATTCATGTGTATAGGTGTCCTACATAAATAAAAAAAAAATCAACTTCCTACCTAGTTATTTTGATATGACTTACCTTTGATGTATCAATTTATTTTTGTTGTTTCTTTTCTCGCTTATGTAAGGTTTAATTAATAACAATTAATACCTATTCGATAGTGCGAAATTTACATTAAACACTTTTTTTCATAAACAGTTTACAAATTACAACAACTTATACACAATTTACTGTTGAAAATTTTAAATGTTAAATGTTGATCACGATATCCAGTCGTGCACTCGTGCTGTTCAATGTTGACATAATATGTTTATTAACCGTTAATTCTCGTTTATCTACAAACGTAATAAGTGATAAGACCGTATACCAAGAATCAGTAACCGGTGCTATATTATGTAACCAATTACTAACCATAATGGTAAATTGTAAAATATTATTTTTATAGTAGATGATAGCCTGTTGCAGGCTTGATGTTTGGAGTGGGTACAAAATAGGAAGGTCCAACTCGTGTGACCTTTGTACGTATTACTTATTAGTTATTATCGATTATGACCGTCTGGACAAATTGAGATATAATATGTATTGTTTTGACTTCTGGTTTTAACTGTTGGGTTTGATAAATTGCCCAGTAGCTGTAAATTAAACGAATATTTAAGCATAAATAAGTCGCAAACGGATTACTCAAATTAAATTCTGCAAACGTTAAAATTATTTTTTTCAGAATGTTTATAGATTTTCGTTATTGAAAATAGGTGTTGCCATTTGAAAATCGAAAGTTGATAGTGTTTTATCAAATAAAGAAGGGACTCAAAATTATCAAAATTATATCAAATTGTAAAACAGTAAAACCTAGAAAATTTAAAAAAAAAATTGTCTTAAAATTCCTAATACTTACCGAGATATTGACTGGTCCATGATAAAAGAATCACCCTGTATTGCGAATAAGAAATCCTAAGCACGTACGTTCATTATTATTTTACATAAATAATAATAGTGCGTAATATGCATGTGAATAATGGGCGATGGTATTTCATTGCAATGTATAATAAATGATTAACAAGATATAATACAAACCAATTGTAATGTATTCGGTAAGCTCAGAAATCGTAACCATAACATAAGTTATGTGGCTGCTGCAAGAACCTGCAGCATGATTTAGCATGTAATTAATAAGAGGTTATATTAAGGGTCCTGGCCCATATGGCTGTCGTACATTAAGAGTTTCCACGTGCCAAAACTATTTTATGCTCTCTTCGGTAACGTCGACGTTATCGAAATTACATATTTTACGCTAATGAAAACCAAAATCACACATGTACGAGATTACACGTAATAACATTAATCATTATTAAGATACTTCCGCCCCGTAAAGACGACGAAGAATTGAAGTATTTTTATTAAAATGTTGGACTAACCGTTACTCGTTACACTAACGGTACATATTATATCGATTGCACTTTCTAACGATTCCTCGAGTAAACCACATGACCATGTGGAACAATAACGGGTGCATTATTATATAGTTACGTCGTTTTTATAATAATAATTATGATATCACAATATTATTATTATATACGTGGGTATCTAATAATATGCCATGAAATTCCGCTTGCGAGAAAATTATTTTTACAAGATGATTGTTTTATTTTCTTTACCGCAGAAAAAGTTATTTCATCAAACCGAACCACTCAATTGTTTTAAAACTAAAATGTCCCGTCAATAATATTTCATGAAACAAGTGTTGAAAAAAGAGCAAAGCACATGACAGTAGTCTTAACTTAGTCACACATTTTAGAGGCTAATATAGTAATATAGTAAATAAGATACATATACTATAAGTGAAAATGATTACTATAAATAATGTCCTATTGCCTAAGCAACATTATTCATTATTAATATGATCAAGTAAAAACAAAAAAAAATACCAAATCTATCAATATTATATCTAAATTAAAGAACATAATATTCAATAAATATTAAATACTCAATTATGGATGAAATAAAAGAAGATTACAATTTATCAAACTAATAATCATGGAATTTATGACCGTGAAACTAAAAATCGTGATAGACATAAACATAACTATATTACAACAGGGGCATAATGTAGGTGTTCTATATTATAATAGTATACAAACGTACAACTAACTGTTACAATAATTGTAGAATACCTACCTATTTCAATAATAATAATGATTAAATAGGTAGTAAATATCACGTATGTATCATGTGGTTAAAAATGCTAATTACGATGAATACAGATAGGTAGTACCTACCTAGTAATTTATAAATTTTATAGATATTACAATACAAAGTCGAATTTTCAAAATTAAATTCGGCTGTATTATATAAAATTATTATTTATTATCTTCAATCATTTGGTAAGTATTATAAACAATAAATATATTATAGGCAATACTAAGAGCCGGTGAAGTACGGGTAGATGTGCAACAGATATAGTATAGTAGGTTTCGAGTATATTTTTTTTTTAAATTTAATTTAATATCAAAAAATTTTACCAGGCCTCACTGAGTTAAAAACTCGTATATAAAAGTATATATGTCATTGCTGAGTAGTTCATTGTAGTAGAGTAATAGATGAGATCAATAATTATTTGAATTCTATGATAAATTGCACAACGATTCTGAGCGAAAAAAGTATTTCAGTCTTTAAAATAGGATATATTATTGAATTAACAATTACATCCATTACAGTGACCTACTCAACGGCAAGGTAAGTACACTCGAAACTTACTAAACATCAGAGTTACATAATAATAATAAGTTTATTGGCCATATGTAATTGCATAACAGTAGTTTAAACAAAATCATCGAGTATAATGGCCTAACTCACCAATGAGGAAAACCTCTTATTGGTGAAATTGGAGTACTAATATCCTAAGTGATTAAAATAGTATAAACATTATAATCAAGAATAATAATAAAGAAAAATTAAAAAGACAAAGTATAAAAATTAGTATGAAAGACAAAAGAAAAAAAGAAAATATAATATATATAAGTAAAAAAAAAAAACTTCCCCAGTTACATTTAGCAAAATCATGTAAATTAATGTTGAAAATAACATCATATGAGTTATGAGTTTATGACTGTCTTAAATTGAAAATAAAAGTTGAAACTAAATGTTATTACTATTCCATGTCGAAACAAAAGTTTTCGTGATTTTTCAGCCAATTAAAAAAATAATTGTGAATGACATTATGAAACTAGTTGTAGAGCAGTATTAATATTATGTTGATATTTTAAAATTATAGAATTATTTTTAGGCACTTTGCAAAAACTATTTACGGACAGTATGGTATTTTTTTAATCATATAAAAAGCTTTTTTATTAACAATATAGAGAGAGAAATATTATTATACTATATAATTAATTAAACGATGAATTCAATATTATATTCAGAACATTAACTCCAGACTCCAGTTACTATATTATGTTTTTATATATTTTAATCAATCAATAAATTCATCATGGTATGATAAGCAATAATAATTTATCTTTTTTCTTATTCTCCAATGTAATGTTATACAATTGATATAAATCATAATTTTTTTATTTTACAAATTGTAACTACTTTTAAATTACATCACTGTATATTTCAACAATAAACATGAAAAATGCACATTATGTTGTACATTTTTTCAAAAGTAATAGATAACGTCATATTATTGTAAAAAGGATGTTGTGTTTTGAAAATTTGAAAAGTATTTCTTAACCCTTACCTCTAGAACCTATATTTATGTTATGCGGGACTTAGTAAGATAATTATGTGTTATAATTCGCTTAAAATTCGCAAAAGTATAATAATTTCGCTTAAATTTAACGAAACTTGGTTTTCTCAATTAATCTATTTAAAATTATAAAATGCATTATCTCCATTTCATCATAGTTTGGAAATCATTAGTATGTAATTTAGTTTTTAATTTTTAACATATTTTTTTCATATTTTAACAAAATGAAATAGGTACTTGTTTTTCAGTTTATGAATTATAGTTTAAATTTTTAATCTTTTATTTTCAGACCGTTGCTTTTCTTAAACGAAGCGCTTTTTACATCAATGTCATCCTAATCGCAATGTATATTTTATACTTATCTCAATATTATAATATAGTTATTTCCGTAACCTCTATTATTTAGGTTTGTATTACACGTTCTCAAGCTACTCCGATACAACACTACTATGCCTGGATTTAGTTAAGTGGGTACTGGGCGGTAAAATATTATTTATTATAATACGATGTTCGATCGCATTGTACTATATATGTGATAATGTTATGAAAGTAAGTATACTACAAACTATTGCATCAAATAGGTTTCTTATTTTATTTTTATAACAATCCTATTTACGCGATCTTTATACGAATAACAATAATAATCTATATAGACGCTTTCGCGTTTATTTCCTCAACCGTACAACGTGCGCACTCACCTAGATAGGAATGTACATAGAAAACATGAGACCACAGTGGATCAGCGAACATTTTGTGAAAGCTTTTGACGCGCATTGTAGCGGATTCTCACATACCGTGCGTAATTTGTATCGTTAAACTGTTTGTAAATTTAACATGTTCAATCGATCGCAATGCGATCATCGCATTGATGGTCCATGTTAAAGTAAATCAATACATTTTATAGAACGATAAATTAAAGCTGTGCATAAGTCGAGAGAAAGAACCTCGCCAGCAGCTTTCTGACATTCATATTAAACTTTCATCTCTTCGAGTATTCAACGATGAATCTAATATACGATGCATTGAATAGGATACGACTCATATTATTATATCGAAGATAACCATTGGCGGGGAGGGAACAAAAATCAAACACTAAAAAGAATAAATATTTTCCTAAAAACTGTATAACCATGGTTACAGTAGAACTAGCTAACTATAATACCGGGTAACAGGAAGAAAAAAATGCATACAGCAAGTACCTAGGTATATATCAAGGCGTTATAATATAATAATATATTTATTATTTATTTATTATGAATCCGTGGAACAAGGCTTTTTTTATTTATATTTATTAATAACTATAATCTCCCTAAAAACATAATACCTAATTCCAATAACAGTAATAACAACAGTAGTGATGTGTTTGTGTCCGCAGTGCAAGGACGTCAAAGTCCCAATGCCTGTGCGTGATCGCGTTGATCTGGATCGCCGGTCTGGCTTTGAGTTCGCCGATGGCGTATGCACAACGGGTGGTTTTCGTGTCCGAAGACTGGCCGTTCTGCCTTAACGTCAACCTGTCACACAGCGTGATGCTCGTTTATAGAGCGCTACTGGTAGTCGTGCAGTACGTCATACCACTGTCGATCATGACGTGGGCTTATTCAGGGATAGGGTTTGCTCTATGGGGTTCGTCGGCTCCCGGAAACGCACAGTCACAAAGAGACTTGAATCTGATGAGAAATAAAAAGCGGGTAAGTCATATTTTTATCTTGAACAACATTATTGTGAGTTGTATTATTAATGATATCACAGTCATCGATTAAGTCATCTTGTGGACAAATTTATTTGGTTTAAATACTGAATTTTAGGTAATGGTGAATCCAGCTTTACGACATACCTATAATAGGCCCTAATGAATTATTAGGGTCATGTAGAATTTTACCTTTTACTCTTTTTTAAAACTAAGAAGTTAACTAAACCCTTTACAAAGTTTTATTTGATTTGTACAACATTATATTACAATAATAATAATAATAATAATAATATTTTTATAAATTTGTTTTAAAAAAAGACTTAAAAACGTATAGACAGTTATTATCGTACCTATTCCATTTCCAATATACTTACCAATTAGTGATGTGATAAAGATTTTTAATGTAGATTTGATTTCACCGAAAATTATGGATTTAAAATTTTTTTTTTTTTTGATTTTATGACCTTAATCTAAGAAAATCAAATCTAACGACTTGTACATTTTTAAATGTTTAATTTAATTTTGTGAGTACTTGGTAGATTCTATCTATAAAACAGAAAAGTCGTTCAGAACAGTTATAAATCACTGTTTCGATTTTTCTTAAATTTACATAATATTATTTGACTTAGACATACAATTACTTTTAGTCTGTGACAATCCTAGGTCGTTTTGTGTTCTAAATAGGGGGACGTTTTCGATTTGAACTGTTTGATGATTTCCGTTATACGCCACCATTTTATAGGGGATAATACAGCCATATGTATCTTTAGATTCTGACAAAAAAAAATTGGATTTTATACTGTGAATCGCTCATCTGACATCTACTAGAGGTGGTTTTGCAGGTCAAATTTTAACTATCCGTAGCGATCAAATAACCTCGCGCCGGGTCTCTAATCTTTATAAGTATTTTTTTTTTAGTCTCTAAGCACGATTCCTTTATGCTCATTCGGACAGCTTATGTAAAACCATCTTGGGTACGTCACAACTCAGAGGCTAAAAAACTTGTTTTTTTTTATCAACGCCTATTATAAAGACGTGGTTTGATTTTTCCCTTTAGTTCATTCGTATTATTTTCTTAAGTATTATTCTGTACGCATAAAATAATATTGTTCACGTATGTACCTATTGTGACTATACTAGTTTGTAGTTTATAATAAGGTTTTGGATGATTTTTTTTCATAGTTATAGGCTCAAAGTTTTTTTAGATTATTCTAATATAGTTTTTGTCCTAATTTTTTTCTCTTTTACCTCTTCGTTTATTTTGACCCTGAACCTGTAACCAGAAATGTGGCTCATTCATATGGCTAACTTTAATCTCGCAAACATCCATATCCGGGGTCTTTCCCATACGTAAAACAAGTAGTAAACTATGCACACTCACACTCGACACGCACACAATCAATCATAACAACTACCTATACAAGTATTATACGTATATTATACGTAAAATTATTATAGTTTATATTCATATCAAGTTGGAATACAATGTCATTTAACTTGACACGATTATTTTCAAGGTCATAAAAATGCTTGTCATCGTCGTCGCGCTATTCACGTTGTGCTGGTTGCCCCTGCAGACGTACAATCTATTGCAACACATATTTCCTCAAATAAACGAGTGAGTACCTATTAATTGTAATTATTATTATAATTTTATTATGTTAAATTAATGACTAAAATATTTTTTTTCCCGAGGATTTTCTGAATTTGATAAATAATAATGCATTTTATTTCAGGTATCCATACATTAACATAATTTGGTTCTGTTTCGATTGGTTCGCCATGAGCAATAGCTGTTACAATCCATTTATTTATTCCATATACAACGTGAGTATAGAATAACCAAGTTTTATATAATATAAACACTTTTTTTTATTATTATATAATTATATTTTATTCGTAAATTATAACCAATAAAAGTACAAAAGTAAATTATAATATAAAATTTAAAATGTTATGGCATATTATGCTCTGGTGATATTATATTATCAAAGCTCTAATTAGATATATATATATTAATATATTATTAAAAGACTCTTTTCGATACGGATTTTCGTGGGAACTGCATATGAAATTAATTGGGTCATGTGTATTATATAGTATACTCTGTATACTTCAGTTTAAGCGTAATTACATAACTACAGTAGCCATTGAGAAATTTTTTATAATAATAAGGACTTTGGTACAGGCAATTTCTATACAAATTTAAGATAGTTAAAATGTAATTATGTATTTCATAGTGTTCTTAATTTTTTTTTTTAATTTTACTGAAATATACAAGTACCCCAATGACAATACCATAACGTAACCGGGTTAAGTGTTTTTTAATTATTTGATTATTTTTCAAAAACAAATTTAAATATTTTGGTACAAACCCGGGAATGTATGTTTATCTTACAGTTATTATACTCTATCAGCGTATTTTATGTTTATTTTAATCAAACACCATCAACGTGATAATAATGAAATGGCCAAATAAAAAAATACAATTATCCTGCACTTAACGCACGCGTTACAGGCAATTTCATACTTTAAGCGAAATAATGTCTTATGTAATATCGATATTTCTCCAAAACCGACGGGTCTGATAAAACGCTACTGAAAATAACAATTTACCTATATCGATAACAATATTGAGCTTTACGCCGAGGACAACTTTTATTCGCAGGAGAAATTCAAACAAGAGTTCAAAATGCGGTTAGACTTCATGGCGGGTAAGAGGCGGCTTACCAGGGATCTGAGCGCGTTTTCTAGTGGCCGGTTTGAGTGGCGCACTAATCACGTGAACACGCACGAACGAAACCTGAAGCACAGCTCGATCGTCACCAACGACACGCCACTGATACTCACACCCGACGCGTGATTGACCGATTGACCGACAGAAGGGCTGTGGCCTCACGAGAAGTTATCAATTTCATATTTATTTAAGTGTAATTGTTATTATTGCGGTGTCGATGTAAAATAAGTTTTTTGATTGTCCCCCACGCACAGTAATATAATGAAATATATGTCTTGGCCGGAACTACCGAGACTCCATCGTCCCCGTTCTAGAAAACAGATCCCGCGTGATTTTTTTATCGTCACTTTGTTTTCTTACCCTTACTATCATACATTTCATTCTATTTGCTATAAAATTGTTTAAATGATTGTTTATAATATATCATACATAATTAAAATATGTAAAATAAGACTCATAAGTTATAACGATTATTGTTTTATGACGTCGTTACTAAATCGATTTTTATTGGTTTTTCAACTGAATATCGTTCATTATATGTATTTATATATATTATATATTATAATATATAGGTATGTTTATTGTACCAATTCCAATTCCAATTCCAATTATTATTATTTTTACTAACAGTAACGTAGTCACCTTCTAATATTTCACTTAGTACCTTATTCCTTAGTTCTCAACTAAGTCTTAAAAAAATGTTCCTGAGTTTTTTGGTTTTGTTACGCTTGTACAATTTTGTATCAAAACTGTAACCAACTTAATAAATACATACATAATATACGTTTATTAAGTGTAATCACTTGTTATACATTTGTATTATGCATTTTATGATTATTAGAAAACAATATAATCAGTACCTATAGGTACCTAAATGCATAATTGTTTTGTACAATAGCATTTAGGTTACACAAGTTTTGTTAAAAATATGAATATTGCTGCAAACAATAAATAAATAATTTAAGAAAAATTTAAATTTCACTAATCTCTGATGAAACGGTAAGTGGAAAGAGTTTTTTGCTACCAACTAAAGTGACTCAACGTGGATACAATTTCACTCAGTAAGTATTGTCTTAAATTGATTATAAATTTCAATAATAATAAATTATTTTTAAGTATTCTGAAAACTCGATAATTTAACTTATTTGTTTGGCTCAAAAATGTAAAACCCATTACTAAAGTAATATTATATAATAATATAAATGTTTAGGTACTCCAATTTAAATAGTATATTATTTATAATAGCTATTTTTTTTTCTGAATAATAAATTATTGTTTATTATAATGTACATTTTTCGTAACTACTAAGTACTTCTCTAATATAAACATTTAAATAGAAAATATGTTATATTTAAACTAAAAAAGGGTGAGCCGATGTCACTCTGCTGTATGGTAGGTTACAAACAGTCTTGTTAAGTATTCGAATACTTGTATTTAAATACTTTTCAAATACTTTTGACCAATATATTGTAAATACATAAAAAATACTTTTTAATTATATTTTTATTCTAGAATACTAAATACTTTTTGTATTCTAGTGTTTTACTCCAAATTCCAATCTCATATTTCGTATTGTACTGTTTTAGATTTTGTATCTAAATTGTTATTTTATAATTGTTCTAACTTCTGAGATTATATAAATAAGAATTCTCCAAAATACAAGCAGATAACAGAATGACTGAAAACCCTGAAAACTACTACTTTTATGAATTCCTAACTCAAAATAATTTGCACATTTCCGTGATTTTAACGTACTTTGTCAATATTTGAATTTTAAATGCTAAAAAAAAAACTGTGACTATGGATTCTTATGAAATTTTCAAGCTTTTTTACGCAACAAATAAATTGTATTGATATTCATAGAAAATAAAACTTAGAAAATTGAAAACTGAAAATGTCCGTAAACAGTTCAAAACAAATCAAACAATTTTTAAAATTGTTTTGTGTATAGAAAATTCTTATATAAATAACCAGTGAAAATGTCATGAATATACGGTCATTTGTTTTTGAGTTATACCAAAAACCAAAATCGATTTTGTTGAAAACTGATTTTGCTTAAAAGTCCAGTTTTTCCTTAATTTTTCTTTTGTTTTTCTCTGCACTTTTAAAAACTATTGAGAATTTTAAATTTTTGACCTCCCATTAGGGTGCATTGGCACCAACAAGATTCACTTTCCTGCCGAACTAAGTCGAAGAAATCGAAACAGTTTTACTGCCCTAAACGGTGATAACAGACATAAAAATAAAAATAAAATAAAAAAAAACAACACACATTGTAAAACCAATACATTTTTAAATACAAATTTAAGTAGTTAAATTATTTTAAAAAAAAATGTCTTGAGAATTTTGACCCTCAGGCTAGAAGTCTCGTTCAGATCAGTTACGAATTATAACCTTCTCATACAAAAGTGATAAAATATACAACATTTTAAGCGTGTACATTAATTACGTTTTTCCAATAATAAATGTATTTGTAGCACAAACGAGCAGAACATTAGGAAACTACACCAAGGTAATCAATCATTAACTATTTTAAATTATAAAATAATAATAATAATAAATTAACTTGTTATTACAAATTTTTGAATTGAATTTATACATTAATTAAGTATACATAATATTATATTAATAATAATAATAATAATAAAATATAAAACTAATAATCACAGATAGTATGACAAAAACTAACGAACTGTTGCAAAAATTAATATAACAAAAATATTAATTATCTTTATGTTTTTATCAGTGGTATACGTAGGTAAGTAAAAACAAATTAATAAGAATAGTTCGAATATTAATAAAGGTACATCAAATTTAAGAAAAAAAAAATGTGCTTACTCATTATAGTGATGGTAAACGATTAAACACAATTAAAGAATAAATATTATGATTCTTTGTACAGTAACGCCGTAGGTATTAAATTAAATTAATATACAATTTAATTGTATATATACAATAAGTAATAACATACAAAATAGTTTAAAAAGTACGAAAAAATATTTACATATTATAAGGTTAATAATTAAGTACCTATATTATTATAATAATTTGGTTATTTCAGATTTTGAGTGAAATTGGTTTATATTTTGTTTTGTTGACACCTTTTTGATTCAAAGAAAATTATCAAGACATCAAATATTTTATTGATTGAGAATTTGGTATATTAGATACTTTAAGTAGGTACTTATAAACTATAACTCAGATTCTTAACTGTTTTCTAAAATGTAAGAAAAAATAACAGACAAAATAATGGAAAACATTTAAAAAAATCTAAAGTGTTTTGGAGTGTTTTCAGAACAAAAACTTACCTTACGAGGAAACCCTCACGCCTCGCAAAGAAGCCAGATTTCAACTATTTATTTTTTATTTGAAAGAAGATAATATTTTCCCGGGCAAACTATACTTTGGTTTAAAAAATTCTATTTTCCCGATTTTGTAATGTATACCGGAGTTTTTGAAATGGATATTTCTGGCGTTATTTAAAAGTTCACTAAAAATAGCAGGCAAATACAACCTGAAAAAAATATCCTATTTCAAATAAAAAAAATCATAAAAATCCGACTATTCCAAGAGACGTTATCGTTTTTCTTATAAAGCCATTTTTGATTATTGAAATTATTTATTTTTGTTTTTCAGTACACCTTCAATTGTATATGACCGCTGCGTAACGTAACTGGAAATATTTTCTTAAATATATCGCCTTTGATAAATAGCCCGGTTTATAAGTATTATAAATTAACAAATTGCAGTTTTTCTACTATTATTTAGTTTTGTTCTGTATTCAAAATCGTTTATCGAATGGGAGAATTTATTAGTTATTATTACTTTCAAAATTAAATTTTACAATATAAATGTAACACGTTTTCCCTAGTGGAGCACTCAACTTATATAATTGATCTCGTCAGAAAGTATTTTTACTGCTTATTTCTATAGGTAAGTAAATAAAACATTTTTAAATTTCATGAACCTAAAGAAAAATTTTGATAAATAAACTTATTTTCACGATAAAAAAATATTTATTTATTTTTGTTTTAATATTTTAATATTTTATGTTTTATTATATTTTTTAAGTTATAAACATTAAACCTTTCTCTTAGAAATAAATTGAAGCAAATCAAGAGATATGAGAGTGCTTTATCATAAGCTTTTAGTTTTAATCCTCTTATTAAGAACATATTGCAGTATAAAAAGAAGAAATCCGATCACTTCTTGAATTGTGTATGAACTTGAGTCGGATGTCGATATTGATACCGGAAAACGTCATATAACGTGAAAAGTAGATATTAAGTTGTATTGAAAAAAAATTATTCTCATAATTTTATATTGTTTTGCTTCTATATAAGTCTATAAGTCTAAAAGATGAACAATGGTTTGTTTAAACGACTACTTATCAAAAAAATTTCAAATTTCAAAGCAAGTAAATAATATAATCACAATAATAATATTTACATATTTAGGTCATATATAAAATTAAAATATATACATATATATTTTGATTATATAGTTATTGAATCACAGCACTTTTACATGGCAACTCATATCACTGAGTTCACGTCTAATTGATAGTTATCATTTTATCACGTTATTACCGTAGCCTTTTCCATCTATAATCACAAAAACAAATAAAATAAAATAATTAGTTACTTACTTAATTTCACAAATATTTTTTGTACATAACACATATTACATTCAAAACTTACTTTTTATAAGAACAACATAAAAGGCATATTGAAAAAGTCGATACGCATCCTATGAAAATTGCAATACCTAACACCGATATCTGTACCCATGTAACAGCTGATTTGACTTGTTTCGGGGAACATCGCTAAACAGAAATACAAACGTGTAAAATATTTTATTTTCTGGAGAAAAAAATAATATTTCTTACTTCGATGTTTTTAACTTCGTATTGTTTGTACACGTTTTTCAGCTCATGATTGCTAGGGTCTTCGAGTAACGATATAGTATCTTTTGGATTGTAATTGTTTGGGCCCACTAGTTGAAAACACGAGCCTGTGCTACTAAAATCTAGACTTCCATCATTTTTTGAATAAAACTGGGTGTCATACAAGTTTAAACTAACTTGAGGTATTCCTAGTGATTTTTCGACGTCTTCTTTGAATTTTTTAATGTAATGGCCCACTACATTTGGTGGTCTTGTGAAAACAAACTTCAACAAGCCACGGTCTTTAACAATGAACACCTGCCAAAATAAAATGATGTTGATATTAATATATTTTTGACTGTCCTTCGAATCAACTTTTGACATGAAACTCACCTTGATTGTAGTGTTAGAATGTCGTCCAGGCACGTCGCTATTGATCGCTGCCACAACTATGTTAAAATAACCTTCTGAATAGGATGCCATCGAAGATGTAGTTCTTATCTGACCACTTAATTGATCTAAAAAGAATGGCCAGCTCTTGATCTCTTTTTGGCTTTCAAGCCTATGAGCAAAAGTGAGATTTGTGATGTGGTATGTGATTTGTTCTGCCAGATTGTCAACATCGGTAGCTTGTATTGTAGCCACGAGTGTGTCAAGAGGAACGCTAACCCTAACGCCTAAAAATTAATATGGTTTAGGCGAAATCAATATTTAAACAGACATCAAACAATCACTCACCTAAAGTTAAGTTTTCATCGATGAATTTAGGTAAATTGTCATCGATATCAAGTACTTTGATAACCACCTGCCTCTCACTAGGATCTTGTTTGTTGTACGGTTTATGCAAGCTATATGCTTTTGTTTTATGTTTAAAACATTTTATTGTCAAAACGTATTCAGATACAGATTCTCTATCAATTTCTCCACTTATTCTTATTTCGGCTACATTATTCGAAGAGTTTAAATAAAAAACATTACCCTCGTTTCCATCTATAATTAATATTGTACAACTCATATGAGATTATTTTTGATTTTTCAATTATTATATTAATTAATATACCCGTTATAATGTAATCAATCAATGCATTATCCCCGATATCCGGGTCATACGCTTCTATGGAACCAACTAAGGTACCATGAGACGACTCTTCTTCGACTTCCATCATTAAAGGTTTATCTTCCTAACATGTTTAAAAAGGGTTAAATAAGTATGCAAACAAATCTACTGGTATGTACTCATAGAAAAAAATCTGATTAATACTCACTATCGATCTATTGAATACTGGTTTATTGTCATCGACGTCGGTTATAATAACGTTGAAAACTTTTGTGGACTCTTGAGGAACATCGCCTAAATCTCTTGCCACTAATACAAGAGTATATTTGTCTTGTATTTCTCTGTCCAAAATTGATGTGGTCGTTATTAATCCCGTTTCTGAATCAATAGCAAAAATTGAAGAATCTTTTGTTTCTTCTAAAAAGCTATAATGAATTGTTCCTTCCAATGTATTGGGATCATCTGGATCTGTAGCCACTGCTCTAAATACTAAAGATCCAATGGATGAATTCTAAAATAATAAAAACAATGTAATCAGTTTGAAATAAATAACATAAATTTGGTTGTATTATAATATAGTGATCGTTATTTCTTCGTTTACCTCAGAAACATATGCGATTTCATCAGCAGTTGGATGTACGAAAGTCGGCACTCCGTCATTTTCAATTATATCGCTGATGTATAGACTAAGCTTAACATCAGAAAACATTCCAGGTTCTCCATTGTCTTCGGCTCTTATTTTCATTTCATACGGATCAGAGCGGCCTTTACCCGTTAATCTTTTAGAAGTCTTTATTTGTCCATTCATTGGATTTATGTACAAGAAACCTTTTTAAGATATAAATCATACCTTTAAAAATATTATTAAATTCTATACGTTTAAAATAAATACCATGAAGTTGTTGTTCATCGATGAGCTTGTAATGAACCAAGCCTGCAGAACCTTCATCCGGATCGTGTGCCGATACGTTTAACACACTTGTTTCGGGAACTACGTTTTCTAATACTACTGCAATATAGATTGAAGTATCAAATTCGGGTGCGTTATCGTTTATATCCTTCACATCAATATGAACCTAATAATAAATCAAGATTACAATATTAAAGTTTCCGCTCAACATTTTTAAATATATTATATTAAATAATTAATTACTGGTACTGAAGACATTTTTTGATGAGGGCCACCTTGTGGCGTGTCTGATGCAAATAACATTAATTTTAAAATAGGAGTTTTTTCACGATCAATTACACCATTTCCAGAAACTTTTATCTCTCCGCTTATGGGATCAACAGTAAACAAATTTGAATTTTCACCTCCCAAATGGTATCTGACTATACCATTTTGGGACGTTGGTAAATCTTTGTCGTTTGCTCTGACTGACAAGACAACAGTACCTTTTGGACTCGATTCTACTAGAGAAGTTCGATAAATCTGAAATTAGATTTAAATTAGAATATATTATTTTTATTATAATTATGAGAGTGATGATATTTTTAAAAGCAGGAACATTCAAAAATATAAAATAGCACTTTTATAAGTTGTAAATCAAGTCTAAAATTTTAGGTAATACTAGAAGTCAGTATTTGATTTATTCACGTGAAAGATTTTTTTTATGTGACGTTATATATCAGGGGTGACATATTTTGAATATAATAATATATTTAGTAATATAATATTATAATGAATACAAAATTATCCCAAGATAAATATAATAAAGCTTTAAAATTTTATACTCGCGATCTACCACAACACAATACTTTTTCACAATGAGGTGAATGTAACAAGAGTTTCCAATTTCAATACTATATTTAGTGCAGATTTTAGATTCTGAGCGGAGCGATTAATGTATTGGTTTTACAATGATGTGTGTTTTTTTTTTTATTTTTTTTTTAATTTTTTTTTTATTTTTTTTTTTGTGTCTGTCATCACGTTTTAGGACAGAAAAAATGCTTCGATTTTCTTCAATAGTACCTTTTCTGATAGGAAAGTGAATCTAGTTGGTACTTTGGGGGGTCAAAAGTAAACATTTTCCAGTAGTTTTCAAAAGTACCGTGAAAACAAATGGAAAATTAAGGAAAAAACGGGAATTTTTACGCAACATTGATTTTCGATAAAATCGATTTTGGTTTTTGGTGTAAGTCTAAAAAAAATGACGGTAAATACATGAAATTTTTACTGAATGTTTATATAAGCAGTTTCTATATACCATACCGTTTTCAAAATATTTTGACTTATTTTGAGTTGTTTACAGACATTTTAAATTTCCAATCTTTTTGGTTTTTTTTTTTTTAAAAATCAATAACATTTTATTTATTCGTTAAAAATTCTTGAAAATGTAATAGAATGCTCCTAATATATTGTTTTAAAGGCACATGAAAAATATTAAAAATCTGTAGTCACAATTTTTTTTTCTAAGCATTTAAAGTTGAAATTTTGACAAAATACGTAAAAATGACGAAAATTTGCAAATTATTTAGAGTTAGAAATTCATAAAATTTTTTCTTTTTAAATCTAAGGTTTTAAATTTTAACACAAGATTTAACGTAAGTTTTTCTACTTTTATCAAAAACAAAATATCCAAAAGCAATTAAAAATAAATTTTTATGAGTGTTTTAAGTTCATAATTTTACAACATAGGATATTCACTCGATTTCTCATGTAGCGTTTTTCTTATTTGGTTGTAATTCAAAAAAGAATAATTGTAGATGCATGAAAATTTCACTAAATGTTTATATTCTCATTTTCTATACACCATTCAATTTTGAAAATATGTTGATTTGTTTTGAGCTGTTTACAGACATTTTTAGTTTTCAATTTTTTCAGTTTTTTTTTTTATAATTGTCAATAAAATTTTATTTGGTGGGCCAAAAGTCTGTAAATTTAATACAAGCTTTCTTATATATTGTTACAACATCAGTTGAAAAATTTTAAAAATACATAGGCACGATTTTTTTTTATAAGCATTTAAAGTTCGAATTTTGACAAAATTTTGTCAAAATCTCGAAAATTATAAATCATTGTAATTAAAAAATTATAAAATGTTCAGTTTTTATAACTAAGTGTTGAAAATTTAAAACAAAAATTCTCATAAATAAATCATACTGTAACCAAAAAATCTAAAAAATATATCAACACATTTATTTTTACAGACATTTTAATTTCAAATTTAGACAAAATTTCATATTTAAACCAAGAATAATGATTTTAGTTATTTTTATATAATTTAAAAATATTATTTGTTGGTATATGAAACTTTTAGAATATATTGTTATATTTTATATACACGCAATGGCATTTTAAAATATAATTTTTTTGAGAAAAATGATAAATACTAATGCTTATAATACTAAAATTAATTACTTTATTCA